>VZTO01027891.1:256046-275288 GCA_013400615.1 Syrrhaptes paradoxus
TGATGAATATATTGAACAGCACAGGTCCCAATACCGAACCCTGGGGGACTCCACTAGATATAGGCCTCCAACTAGACTCCATCCCGTTCACCACAACTCTCTGGCTTCTTTTCTCCAGCCAGTTCACAATCCATCTCACCACCCAATCATCCAGATCACACTTCCTCAGTTTAGCCACAAGGATACTGTGGGAGATGGTGTTATTCTGTACTTGTGCCTTTTAATATACCTTTCTTCTCTGTGGTACTAGTTACATATGGGCCAGAAGCTACATTAGATGGACCACAGATCTTGTTGGTCTGTCCATTTTGATTGTTGTTTTTTTCGGGGTTCTTACATTTTTATTCATCTCCAGTGCAGCAGAAAGTATGTAATTCTTCTGTGAATACTGAAGTCTCAAGCTTCTAGTAATTGAAGAGGGAAGAAATGGCCAGGAAAAAAGTAGACAATTTTTTTTGAGTGCTTATTCACAGAAGGGGAAATATTTCTGAATAAATAAAGTCTCTGATAAATATCGTATTAATCTAATTGAGAGTGTATTAATGGAAACACCCTCAAGCAGCTTTAGAGTGATACTGAACAGCATGTTCAATCAAGGATTCACCACACGCTTGTCAAAAGTATATTCCAGGATGGAGTGTGTACTTGAATGTATTCACATATTAGCTGACTATGGATAATTTTTTCTTTTTCTTTCCTTCCTGTGAAAACTGGCACTGGTTTGGATGAGCCTTAAATCCTGGACTGTGATGTAGCTCGTGTATTCTTCTGAAACAAAGTAAACATGCAGAACATATTCAAGTCCACTAGCTGCTATGAATATATATGCTTCTCCCAGGGCAATGAGCACAAACAGCTACTGCCCATTCATAAATATCCTTCTTCTTCCTATATGTAATGGGACTCAAAAGACATTCGTGTTCTCATGGCTAGGGCTGCATTTGCAGTGAAACCGCATATATTGTGTAGTGTATGTTTATAGTTTATGACATTTGCTTTTGTTAGGATTTCTTCTGGGTAATCAGCATTTCAGCCACAGCTCTCTTTATTTGGAAAATGCAATCCTCGTAGAGAATAATGTGATTTTTTTTTTTCATGAGGAGAAAACAGTGGAGTCACAAACAAATGATTGCACTAAAACTGATCTGGAAATTTAAGCAAGGTGGAAGTGGAAGTGTGTGCCTTCTCTTAACATAATGTTCCCCAATGTTCGCTCATAGCTTTTTATCACTGTAGTGCAGTTGTAGCTTTTTTTTGTGTTGGAGGATCTCACATTCATACAAGGTGAAACTAATTGCTGTGCAGTCAGCCGGCCTTAAACACAGGCACAGGATAGCACTTTCATCTTGAAGATAAGTAGAAATTAGGTGATACCTAATTCTTGTGCTTATTCAGCGCAAGAGCTTGGTTTTCAACTTGTGTATGGAATCCAAGTCTGACTCTGGTTGTAAACTTCTGTTTCCTGTCCATGTGTTCATGAATAAATACAGAATGTGACTTATTGCGGAGAGGATTTGGCTGGACCCAGACCCTGGGGCTGATCAGTGTTATCAGCATGCTTTGTGAAATTCCATCCTTTAGATATACTGTCTGCCTTTAACTTTTGAACACATAGGGTGTTTTTCCCTTCAGAATGTGACCATAGGCGGAGAGCTGTGAAAACTGAAGGATGCTATTATAAGAGGTTATAGTGAAAATTCTCCCATGTGCATGTGTAACTTCTTTAAGCATTAAGGGAAACTACGTGCTCACACTGAGGATAGAATAGAGCCTTTTGTTAATATCAAAGAGCCAATCAAGAAAGATTTTTTAATACAATATAGAAAACCTCCTGCTGCTTCCAAAGAGGTTCCCTTTATGAAGCACAACGATATATAATCTTACTTCTTTGGTCATTGTATTACCAAGGGATTTTGTTTTGTACCATTGCATTCAGTGACACTCGTGAAATTCAGCTCTGTTTGATTAGATGGGCCAGTAATGCTGCAAAAGGCGATGTGCTGGGCTGGTCCTTTGCAGACTCGAGCCTCAGGCTTTAGCTGGGTAGTTTTCCAGCATATGTTGCTCTTACCTGCTCCTCCAGGTGCTGAGCAGGAAGAGTAGTGAGGGCTGGGCTTCACGGGGAGTGTAAATATAGCAGGGAGGTGGTTTATATACACCAGATCTTCCTAGTAAGTCCAATAATTCCTATTTCATCTTAAAGACTGTATGTAAGGATTAAAATTTCTTTTGCTTACTGTGCATTTACTTAAAGTGCTGTAGCAGATCTGTGGGATTGTTTTGTCTTTCGGTTGTAATAAGCACTTTTTTCCCTACAAAATGGTTAAAAAAAGCTCAAGGTATTTAATGGTTTTTGAAAATACTGCTCTTTGTGAATAGACAGAAATTAATTTTAAACGGTTTTTATTGGCATATAATTTTATTTTAAAGAAACTCAGGCATATTGCTGAGGATTTCCCCTTCAACAACTTGATTTTTTTCTGGAAGATGAAAATACTGAGGTGGTGGGCAGTTTGTTAGGGTACTTTTTCCCTCTTTTTTGGGGAAACATCAGTGAAAGGCACTGTAGCTACTTACGGTGTTTGGTGAAAGAATCAGTTGTGTTATGCCAGAAACAGGAGCTGCCTTATGAACTGGAAAGAAGTGAAATCGTAGGGGTGATGTTACAGTAGGGATATTAGAGCCTGTTCCAGAGCATTTACCCGTGAAATCCATTCCTCATTGGGTTTAACAGAACTAATCAAGGAACTAGCTAAGCCTGTGTTTAAGTGCTCTACTGTGGCCACAATAAAGCAATTTTTCACGATAGAGTACTACAAGCCAAAGAAGTCAGTTCCCTTAATACAACTTCTTTGACTAGAGCACAATGGGTGGGCAAAGAAGGCAAGGACAGCTCTTACCTGAATACAAAATGCTAGTTGTGCCAGATGAGGATTTTGGTCCTGGGCGAAGGCTGCAGTCCAGCCTTGCACTGTGGTACCCTGTGCAGTCACAGGGTGATGCTCTTCAGCCCGTGGCTTCCAATGGAGTGAGTCAAGACAAAATACGATGCAGTTTTCAAACAGGCTGTCATATAACAGGACCTTCTGAGGACAGAGTGTTGCTTGGGAAAGCTTTAGGAACTTGCAAATTAGCCAGGTGAGGCATCAGACTCACTGTAAGAGGGAAAAATGGGAAGGGAGTAACAGAAGGTGATGCTCCCCAAGCAATTTTTGTTTCCTCTACAAATGTGTTCCGTTAGGAAGGGTGGTGTCACTTGCAATGGTTATTTGCATGACGTGGACATGATTCTGTGTCAAAAGAACATAAATTAGTCTGTGTGCTGTTGGGTGGTGGTTGTGAGCTCTGAGAAGCGACCATTTAGAACCAAACTGCAGTGTGAGGATGATCTGAAAGTTACCTGCACACCCTGCACTGCCTCACTGCATCTCCTGGATCGCATTGCTGCCATGGAGGGCTGCTTGTGCTCTCCTTTTTGTATGTGCTGTCAGGGCAGGTAATGAGAAAGTGGAAGGTAATTTGAGGTGTTCAGGCTGTGTCTGACATTTGAGGAGCCCATAAGTACTTTTGTGTTGCACATTATTTTACTGCCATTACTTCTGAGATGTGCTTCCACCCATTGGAAACTTTGTGTTGCATAAAATGTACGTAGGTTTTTTTTCTTTTATTATTAGTAACTTTACACTATTGAAAGTGGAAAACATTCCAAAAAATAATTGGATTTTGACCTGCAAAAACATTCAGTTATTTCATGCATGTTTTCCTATTGGATTACTTTCTTGTCCACGTACCTCAAGTCAGTGTAAAATCAGGATTGTGGGGTTTTGTAACTCAGTAGGGGTGAAGTACATTTCTGTAAATGAGGATTAAAAATTATTTTCAGTAACAAAGAATGCTCCAGATTTCCTGAGAATTTCAATATTAATGGTTGTCATTGAAAAATCCCTTTGTTGTTGTTGTTGCTGTTGTGAATATTAAAATTAAATTCCTATTACACTGGTATCTTTGCATTTTTGTACTCTGACTACAGTTACCTCTAGTATTCTTTTATAATTATTAGTGAAAGCTGTTATTTTTATTTTCAGTATTTTTTTAGTTAAAATTAAAGATTTTTGGAGATGGTTTGTGCTTCTCCAAATGGGAAGAATTTATGTAATGATTTATATGATTGGAGGAGTGACGTTGTGTATTCTGAAAGTAGCAGTAGCACAGGTATTTAAATAATGATCATCATGTAGGCTGGGCCACGCCAAAATGCCTTGAGATTTGCATGTCAAATATATGAATGTTCTTTAACTGGGAAATAATTATGAATAAAAGGGACTGAAAGGCTGTTAATATCAGAAGAAGCAAGCAAACTCAACTGAATAAGCTCCTTTAGCTTTTAGTGCTGTATTTGAAAACATAAGAATTTAATTTTATATGTTTATCTTAAATTACTTAAGGCATCAACATCCATGGCTACTGGCAATTCTAGTCCTCTTCAGATTTCAGTGTGAAATCTGAAAAAAAGGTATTATTTCCTCTTCATGTTTTAGGAGAGAATTGAAGAGAGCCATTGGCTATGTACATCCTGAATGCCCTGCTCCTAAAAAAAAAAAAAAAGACATATTGTACAATATAGCAGTAGATGATGTAGTATTATGTAAATAATATATGTCTTTCTCTAGATTTGAATCTTGCTAGGTCTGATTCTCTCTTTTTATATTAAAGGTGTTTTGTTCTACTCTGATGTCTTGACAGGGTAAAGGTCTTAATGATCCCTTTCTTTTACAGAGTGATGTAAAGTAGCCTTATTAATGCAAGTGAGAGTTTGGCTTAAGGTTTTAGGTTGTAATCTCCCTTGTGTTCAGAAGTATTTGCATCCTTTCTCATACTTTGTCTCCATTAAAGAACACTTTAACTATGGGAAGGATGCACATCATTCGTTTGCTTTGAGACTAACACTGCTGTTTTCCTGCAAAAATGTAATTTGTGTCAGTGCATGTTGTGCTCTTAAATAATATTTAATTCTGTGACCTCCATTCACCATGCCTTCCCAATTGTCCATTAACTCTCATCTCCAAGCAAAGGCAACCTTTGCTGCACGGCTGCTAGGAAGAATGCCCAATAAAACTGAAATATGTTTCAAAAATATGATACCTTGTATGTTTGGCTCCTCTTGTACCATTCCTTTTAAAAATGCTAATTAGTGCCATGCAACCTAAGAGGTGAAAGTAAAACATTGAAAATGGGGGAGGGAAGGGGCTGAGCAGAAAGGAAGAACAAACCTTTCTGACATACACCCATCAGGAAAATGACAAGATTGAAAGTAGTGTCAGGTTGTATCACCTTACCATGCAATCACTCTCATTTATTCAGTAATTAAGTGTGAATATGAACACCTCAGATCTGTTTCATTTCTTGTTATGGCAAACCAACTTCCATCTTTGGTTGTTGTATAGCACTTAGATAAAACAGTGGTAGTCATTTCAGAAAAATTTGAGTTATCTGGACAAGTTAAGACATCATCTTAACGCATTTCTCCTTCCACCTTTGAAACTTGTGAGAGACAGATCAGACAGAGCTTTCAACAGCTAGCAGGCTGCAAGGAGTATTTGAATGAAAATAGTAACTTGAATATAGTCAGAAGAATAAGGAAGGCACCACATACTTAGTTGCTGTAAGGAAGAAAAATCTTTGCATTGCACATCTCACTAGATGGTTTGTTTCTTTACTTTTTTTTCCATTTACTGGAAATGCCTGTTTTGAAACTCACTAATGGCATTGTGAACTTGTCTCTCTGCAGCTACCAGCTCAGTCCAAGTGGTTCCTCCCTCTGTAATCTGCTTTCCCGCCCGCTTTATTCTGACATACTTGGAGTGCAAGGGTTAAGGTTTTTTTCTGTATACCTGTTAGCACAACTGCCAGTTTTCCTGCTCAGTGGAAGCTCTTACTCTATGCAAATGCTGCATGTTTGAGGCTTGCTCTAAGATTCAAAGTAAATTTTATATCAATGTACTACTGTTTAGACATTTACAGCACATTTTAGGCAACAGTGTTGTTAGGGGTCAATCCACCTAACAATAAAAGATGCAGAATATTTGGAAGGAGAGATTTAGAGCTGATTTGAGCAGTTAAATTCACTGGAAATGGTTTTCCCAACTCAGCATTTGGTCCTTATCTCCAGATTTCTTCATGTCTGTATACCTTTTACAGCACACTATTAGTTGCCTTCTGACTGAGATCATTAGTAACTTGTCACAGCTCACTCTTAAGAGACATGTCAAATGTCAACTCTGCTCATTTGGTTTATTTGGCTTGCTTGGCAGATTCTTAACTGCAGGGTGCAGGGTTTTATTCAGACAAATTAGTAAGCTTTTATATTGCTGAAGTTGCCTTTAAGAAGGGGTTTTACTGAACAGTTTTGACTTGACTAACAACTGTTTTGAGAAATGTATAGCTGATTCCAGATTTCAGTGGTTATTCTGAAACCTAATGATGAGCAAATAATTTTGTAGCATATTATTTCCTTAGTGTGGGATTGTCAATGGTTTCAAATTTTTCTTTTTCCTCACTAAATAATGCTGTACTGAAGAGGAAAGTTATTAGCTGTACATATAGGCTTTATAAAGAATTGTTTGCTGCTACACACATGCCAGTCTATTCTAGTTCCTTTGATCTGTGGGAAAGCCAGTCAGACTTCCCAGGGAAATCGTGAACAGTTGGATGCTAGGGAAACTCTCCTGGTGTTCAGTTCACTGCTGTCACTGGGACATCTTCTGTGCATTTCCCATAGTGTTTCATCTAGATCTGTACAACTGATTAATTAATAACTCATTAAAGTAACAGGCACAACTGTTGATCCTGAACGCTTATCTCAGGGGGGTGAGATAACCTGTTGCTAATACATGGACAGCAGCTCTGATTCTCTCCGTGTTTGCTTCAGCTGTCTTCTGGAGTTGGGTCATTCCCCATGGTGAATGCTGCTGCCTGCTACCAGTGGTCAGGGTGATGCTATGCTTGAATTGGACACAGCTCTTCTAACTGGAAACCAGTGAAGAAGAATGAAAACTTACCCCAAAGATTTTTAGGGATGTTGGGCTTTTATCTCTGAGAAAAGAATTGGAGCGAGCTTGTATAAAAGTCGTCCCTGTTAGCATGTAGTGTGTTACTTGCTTGGAGATGTTACAGAGGTCTTCCTGTCCAGCGGACAGCTGAAATTTTGAAAAGAATATGTATTAATACAGTCTACCATGCAGCTGTGTTGAGACTGGTGTGTTCACTGTAGTTGGCATTTTCACAGAGGATTTTGGTTTTCCACAGCACTGCTAAAATCCAGCCAAAGTGGTGGGCACAGAACTTGTTTGCACGTCACTGTATATTCCTACTTGTACTGGCACTGACAGGTACAGAGCAGAATAACCCTATGTTTGATACAATGAGCAAGCATACCTTTTGGCCTAAATTTCCGTTTTCTTGCTATCCTTATCATAAACAGGATTTGCACGTTTCTTTTCACTTATTGAAAAATGTATCCCTTTAGGTTTGACAGCTTCCCAAAGAATATTTTAGTTTCCCACACTGATTGTGGGCCATATGTTAGTACTAATTATATAAATGAGACATCACAGAATTGTGACGTGCTTAAATGTTCAGTGCTTTAAAGACTTATACGAGTGCATGCTAGCTTGGGTAGGTGCTGGAAGAAGAAAAGAGGAGACGCAGGTTTTGAGCAGATGTTGGTGACTTGGTAGGGCTATCCAGTGTCCTTATCTCTGTAAGAAGTTGCTGACACTTTGAGGGGTTTGTCAGACTATTTTAAGCTACCCTAGTGCAGGAAAAAAAGAATATCCTTTTTGCACCTATGGATACACGAGAGATTCATTATATATTAAGTCATATGTTTCATTTCACTGTTGGAAGTAAACATTAAATGTGTGGCTGTATCTGAGTGTTTCTGTGCTTTCTTTGTGAATGTTGCCCTGAGGCGGAGTGGCTCACAGATGTTTTATTTTTTGTCAGTTAATGAAGGAATTAGCTAAGAAAGAAAAAAGCTAGAAGGGAAAAAAGAAATAGTTGGAAGGTCGGAGGTAAACTGAAGGCTTAAGCACCAAGGAAGGGATTTTGTAAGATACTTTTAATTAATGTTAATGGGACAGTGTGCTGGATATTATCTATGAAGTCAATTATATTTTGAACAAGTTTCTAGTTAAAAAAAAAAGTCTAGTTTCTGCTAATGCTGTCATATTGGTTTTTTATTGCTTCAAGATTCAGTGATGCATACAATGGTAAAGACAGTGTCACAGAAAGTATATTGCACAAAAGTTTTGTCTTCATAGTTAAAGATGAAATATGTATGCATGCAGAGCTGGTAAGCCAGAATTATGCCTGTAAGCTATTTTTGTACATTTAGCTTTAATGCTGATGCATATTTAATTGCTTGGCCTGTTTTCCCCACAGCAAGATGTGGCTGTCTTCCACTGAAGTCAGCGCCTGAAGTTGCAGCAGCCCAGTTTGGTGTTTGTGCTTTGCCTGTGAATTGCAGCGTCCACATCTGGAAGTAGCAGGTCAATTTAGTCTGCGGGAAAACTAAAAAATCCACTCTGTTTTTGGAGGGGTGTTACTGTGGAGGGGTTCTCAGAGGGACTGTGAATGGATCAATTCACGGTTTTAGTGACTGTGACTGCAATTTCTCTGCTGGAACAGGGGTATACTGTGTTTTTCTTTTCCATGCAGACACCTTCTTCAGCACAAAATAAATTGTTTCATGTTGCTTGTGTACTTAAACAAGCATAGGAAGGTATTTCTAATTTAATGTATTGGATTGTTTCTTAATTATAATTGTACTTTTGGCTTTCACTTCTGAGACCTGACCTACACCACTTTCTTTATTACGTGTCAGAACACATTTGGAAAATGGAATCACAAGAAGCAATTAGTAAAAGTCATGCTGAAAGATTACTATGCATAGTTAAATCTCAGCTGTTGTGTTTGTGAAAGATGAGTATAATTTCTAATGTAAAAGCACCTATGGTTTGTAAGTGGAGTTTGAGTAGCTGTTTCATAGGAAATCTTTTTCTTGATTTTACATTAATTTAGTGTAACAGCTTATTTGGTTAGTATCAGTAAGACAGGAGGGAACAATAGAAAAAAACCTTTGGATTTCATGCAGAAAGGTATGCATGAGCAGAGGAGGAATCTGGCTTCATGATACCGGCTGTTCTATTAGCTTGTATTTTCTCGTTAACTAAAGCAACTTTTTAATACTGGAGATAGCAAATAACTTTTTTTTTCTATTGGACTTGTGTCCTATTGCACTAGTTTTTGTAATTTGTGTCATTACTGTTTTATCAAAGGATAGCAGATTGTTTCATTTTAAATGAAGAAATCCCTTCAGATTAAACATTTTCTGCTCAGCTGCAGATTAACAGTTTTATCTAGTCACAATATTGCCAGAAGATAATTTGTTGCCTCTGTGTCTCAGTCATGCTTATTACCTTCATTTTATTATATACTTTGAGCCTGTAAAATGATTTCTTAACTGCACTTAGAGGTAGTTGTGTAGACAGCAAAATTACTGTTCCCACCCTCAGGATCAATTTGTAGTGTGCTTTTATATAAATATTATGTGCTACACTTCAGTATTGTTCACAGTCCAGAAGATAAGTGCAGTGATGAGTCTTACTTAAGAAGCATGGTGAAAAGGGGGTCCATATGGAATTTGAAGGAAAAGGTACTTAATTAGCTGTGCTGTAATACTGCCGTCCTGTCTCTAGCAGGGCTGCTGCTGCCCCCAAGGCTGCTGCTTGCACAAAGGAAATACTGGGTTTAGTACAGACACGTATTGAATGTGTTCTGGGTTTTTGCAGGGAGGAGAGAGCAGTCATGAAATGATGATGTTGTAGGCTTGAACTAGCAATTTTTTTTTAAAAAAAGACACTGATTTAGAAAGATTCACAAGGGAGGGAATAGGAGAGAAAACTAAGTGGAGAAGTAAAAGAGATATTGGTGGACAGTCAGGCAAAGAAATTGAGAAAGAAAGAAAGAAAGATTGACATAGTCCTAAAGAAGATTGAAGGAAAGAAAAAAGGAAAGAGAGCTGTAAGAAGGCAGAAAAAAATGAGTTGCAAACTGTCAACAAACATATTTCTCTGTTAACACTGGCCTGCTTGTCTTCACTTTTTTCTTTTTTTTTTTTTTGCCCTCTTCTTCTGTCACCTATACTGAAAAAGTAGTTCACTAGAATGAGACCACAAGGGGACTGAGCATTGCAGCTCAGAGATGTCTTTAACTTCTTTATGTTGACTGCCTTATGTACATTTACTTAGGTTACCAAGGAGATATGCTAACACGCATTTAATTATTTTGTTACCATCTTTCAACTTTATGCTGAGTAAAAGCATCATCGGACCCTCAGCAGAGCACTCCTCCTTTAATCTGCATTAAATATCTGGGTTGGAAAATAGGGTATGTCTAGAGAAACCTGATGCATGATAGCCCTGTAATTGGGTTGCCACACACCATTCTTACTTTACTTTTTTTAAACCTTTTCACCATTCCTGCTGAGTGGATGTCAGGTTTTGAAACAGTAGCACATGGAAGCATCTGCCTTTGCCACTTGAGCTAAGCTGAATTTGTAGGCATGGGAGCCAGGCTCCAGAGGGATAAATACAGTGCAGCCCCCTGCCACATAAGGCTCAAAATAAGATATAGCAAAGTATAGTCAGTATTCATAAGTTTGTTTATCATTAGCTTTGCTACAAATAAACCCACAATTACCCACTGCTGCATTTGAGATAAGAGCAGGACCTCCAAGGTCTCGTTTGTTAATTTTAAAATTGCAGTTAATTTCTTTTTGTTTTCATCCACATGACTTTTTCTCTGGTTACTCTGGATGCAGTACTACAGATTTTGAGATACTCTTGCACTTTGAAATGCACTATCAGATATAAGGGAGCCTTAAAGCAATCAAAAATTCACTCTTTAATGACTTTTTCTGCAATGATAGGAAAACCGCATTGCTCCAGCACTGTTAAGTCCTGCCAGCCTTATAAATATTTGTGCTTCAATTCTGTTTAATTTAAAGGCTCTTTATATTTCTTGGCGGTATAAGTGAGCCTTTAAATAGGAGTAATTTTGTAACCTGAACCATAGGTCTGTGTTCGAGAGGCACTTGTGTGGGTGGCATTGGTGCTGGTGCACAGGACTGGTCTAGGCTGTGTTTTGCAGCAGCCGGAGCAAGGCACCCTGCCTGACCTGCACCACTCTGGTGCTGGCAAGGTGCCATGGTGTGCCTATGTTCCCTCAATCATAATTGATTTAATTACTGCCGTTAGTACTATCTTACCCTATTGATTGCACTTATTTTTTTATGATGCTTGGTATGACTTTCTTTTTGACTAAAATTCCCTTTTTGTTAATAGTTTCTGTTTTGTCGTGTTATTCAGGCAGGACATGTTCCACATTCTGAAGAATAATTTATTCAATTACATTGATTTGTTTCGAATTGGATCTGTGTGCCGTTCCTCCTTTTGTCTTCAGTTCATCTGAAGACAAAATTCAATGTAATCCATTCCATTGAATGAAATCCTTCATTTCCTTCTGTAACTGTGTGTGTATGTGTGTTGGCTCTCCCCAGCCTTTCCCTCAATGCCTGCTGTGAAACTCATTGAGGTTGATCCTGGTCCTTGTGGTTTAATGTGCTCACTGCAGCTCTGTGGGGTCATCACAAACCACGCATTCTTCCAGGTTGCCCAGTGCCCGCAGCTAATGCACACTCTTTGACGTCTACTGCTTAAACATAGTTAAATGCTAATACAGTGACAATTTAATACTGTTAATACATCATGTGTTCTGTAACATCATGCAGCTTTGGGTAGTCTGTGTTTTGCAGGGTCAGATAGTGCCACCCATACTGACTTGGAAGAACATCTTAATCCTTCAAAAGTCTTTGTGAAGTTAACACAACTGCGTGAGAAGCAGGTTTTGCTGAAGAACCAGTCCAAGGGTTGTCTCAATACCACAGGTTTGGCATGCTGCACTCAGTTTCCCAGGAAGCTTGCATTGCTGGAGTATGGGTTAAATGCTGTACACTTGCTTCATAATACATTTAATACTAAGACCTGTGGCAGTTTATTAAAAACAACTTCCACTCTTCTTAATTGTCCTGCAAAGAGCTTGGCTCACTGCCTTTCAGTTTTCTTCAAGCTTCAAAACCTACATTTTTGTTCTCGTAGTAGTGGTTTTAATATAGGTGGAAACATCAGTTTTGTCTTAAAGCTTTAAAATTAAGTATAAATTTTATCTGTGGGTTTTCATAGAATTTGAGTCTTTGAGGTGTACTGGCTTATAAAAGCAAAGCACCAAGACATTTGTTATATATCCAGAAAATACTTTGTCAGAACTATGAAATGATGAGTTGTGTTTAAAAGATTTAATATGTTGTTGTAATTGCAATTACAGTTTTAAGCTCCTTTGCTAGCTATGCAGAGTATTCTTGACAGAATAGAACATGGTGCAAGTTAGTTTCCACAGGATGTGATCTGTCGTACAATTATTATTTTTTTTCCCTTCAGAAATGGTGTTTTAAAATGATACCTTTTTATAGACTGGCTGAGAATGCCCTTTTTTGTAAAATTGCACGGGTGAGATGCCTTTCACTCCCATTTCCTTTTTTAGAATGTGGAGTACAGTAGCACCCAGGGGGATCGGTGGAAAGGAGGAGTAGAAAGCTTGGACTGAATAGGTAGGAAGAGTTTGTGTCCACTGGAGCAAATTCCTGCCTGGATCTTAGGCTGGCACCCATAACTTTCATTTCTGTCCTGTGAGGAGAGGCACATGTGCAGTCCTCTTGGGAGCTGCGTCCTTGACTGGTTATGGTCAGGACAACAACGAGGTGGTAGTTGTTCTCTGCAGTCACGTAACAAGAGGGCTGCACACTGAGCCTGAAGAATCAGTCCTCCTGTTGACCCAAGTAGTTATCAGTGTGACATAATTTAACTGAAATTCCGTTTCTCATTTTAAAAAATTCTACAAAATAACTCCAGAAACACAGCGTCAGGAGGGCATTGTTGCCTGGGTTTATAAAAATTAGATGCTAAGAAATAAGAAAATAACAGATTGAAGGTATCAACAACTTGAATTCGGTCCACGTGAATGAGACTATTTGTTGCTGCTGTAATAATTTGTTAAAAAGAGTGATTGATGGGTAGTCTCATTGTAGCTCATTCAGATCTTCAGGCCAGACTACAGCATCTCCTCTACAACACTGTCGTGTTTACAATCATGTATTTCTTCCCCAGAAAAGTCTTCAGCTGCTGGCTAAACTTGGATACCTGGACAAATTTTGGTACTTGTGAGCCTGGATTTTTGAGCTGGATGAACAAACATTTGGTCTTGCTGACTTGTAGTAGATAAATGTAGTTTCTAGACTGGCACACAAAATAGACACTGACAGTCAAACAGTGACTTCTCTGGTGTTGACCAGCTGCTCAGGGTTACGCATATACTGAAGTGGTGTGCTCTGCCATGCTGATTAATTCATAATGGCATTACCTTAATTTTTAAGGATCCTGCCATACTGGATTTTAAAATAATTTTTAGGGATAGCTTAATAGCAGGATTTTTTTTTGTAGACTTGCTGTATTGCATTGAGTTACTGTTTGGTTTTTGGTATAGATTTAGAAATAGACTGCTTCCACCACACAGCAGAATTCCCATATGTTGGACTGTACCTGATTAACTGATTGGATGTCTTTTATTTATATATTTTCATTGATTTCTTTATTCTGGGTGGATTTAAAGATGCCAAGCATAAATGCACTGAGCTGTAAAACTGTGGACTAAGAGCTTTGGACTAAGGTGTGTGAAGAAGACAATTTTTTTTTTTTCCAGAGTTTTGATGTATCCTAGATGCTGAATTTGCAGTGAAAATTTTATGAATGCAGGATCAACCTTTACTGTTGGTGCATGAGTGAAGCACTGGACTATTAAATCTGATTCTTGACTGAAGTCCCCTGGCATCTCAGTAATAACAATAAATAAATAATAACAGCTGTAGGGTGGCATGGAGACAAGGAATCATGTGTATGTTTGTGTATTTGTGTGTGTGATAAAATCTGTGTATCCAAGGATTGACTTGTCTGTAGATGCTCTTTTTTGGATGGAACAAGCCTTTGATTTCTTGTAGAAATCAGGAATTAATTCAGCACTTTTGTGTTAGGGCTGAATGGTTACTTACCTATGTCTTGTAGGAAAACAATTCCACTTATGAACAGGTACCAAAAATACAATTAACCAATCTCAATACCACAGCTGCCAAGCCCAGTTACAGTCAAAGTCAAAAATAGAGTTGATTTGCTTTGAAGACTGATATTCTAGTTTCTTGCGAAGGTGAGGTAATGCATTTTTTATGCTTAAATGTGATTTTGGAAACTTAAATAGAGTTCAAATGTCTAATAACAATATTATATCTTAAAAATTTTGAAAAAATCAGTACATTTAAATATTAAATACTTGTGCTGCAGAACAAATTGCAGGGTTGAGTAGTTATCTCAGTAACGGTATATTTGAGTGGTTCTTGTCATTCTTGTGTGAACAGTGTATGTGAGGTCAGGACTGTTTAAGTGATGAACACTTTTTAAAAGTGGTTATGTATTGAAGTAGGGAGTGGATGGCATTTTTTGAAGTAACAAAACAGAAGTTAGCCAGTTAATAAAAAAGAAGATTAGACTGTTGTAATCTGTTTAGCTGATTTTTCTTCATAAGGAATGTGAAATGTGTTCTTGCATTTCTCATTCATGGCTCGACTTTGATGTAGGAAAACCAGTGATAAATTAAAACCTTGTGTGCATTTGGTCGCTGTAAATCATCTTATAAAAAGTCTTGACCAGCAGAGGGCTTCTGTCCCTGGGAAATAATCCCTCACGCCGTTATTGCCAGAGAAGAAGAGTCCTAACCACACACCTTTCCACAGTGGTTTTCCTTCTCTTGTGGTCCTGCGGACTGGTGAGCTCTGGGGACCTGTGCAGGATCTTGTAGCCTCCTTTGCTTGCCTTCAGGTTGTACGTGGTGCAGTCTCACCTCCTTAGGACAGGGCAAAATGCAGTCCTTCTGCAGTGGCCCATTTCAATTGTGTTAAAATGCTTTTGTGGTGGAGATGTGAATGTGAGGACAAGGAGGGAGGTTTCGATGATCTTTGGAGTTCAGACTGTGGGATAAATACAGTACTGATGGCTAACATATAAAAAAGTCTATCTCATTTTATACCAGAGCAAAGCTTTATTCTTTTCATCCTGCTCTGGCGCAGAATAGCATCGGATAAAGTCTCTCTCTATTACAATTTGTGTCTTTAGCAGTGTGAAAGGTACATACCAGAGTGGGTGTACTCAGGCAGGTTTCTGCAATGGCAAGAGCACTGTTCTTACACTCTGCTAGAAATATGTTTTGAATCTGTCTTGCTGCTTCATTACTGAGTATTCTTCTTGACACATAGTTTTGCATTTTACCTGGCAGGCATTAGTCTTTCTTTTGGCTAGGTTTTGCATTCCTTTTATCTGCTTTATCTAGGATTCGTCTCTTGTTGCTTATTCTGTAGCCACAACGTACTAATCAGCCCTCAGTCAAATATTGCCACATACACCTCTCTTCTTAAAATACCATTAACTTTGCTGGGTGCTGTGAGCCACCCAGTCAGTACCAAGCCTTTCACCTGGGTGACTGGAAGCATATGGAAGGACAACCTCTTTTGAACACATTTGGTTAAAAAGATAGTGTTTGTTGTGCCTTTCTGTGTTCAGCAGTGCCTTTTTTTCCTCTGCAGAAGTGGAAGATAATAGGATTTTAAAGGGTGAGTAATTGACTGATGACCACTTCCAGCTGTAGTATTTTTCTTCATATCATGTGGCCTCAGTGCTAAGGTGAGGCACAGTCTGATTTCTTATTTCCACAGCTCGCTGCACTAAATCCCGTGGTGGCTTGATATTCTGCCAGCAGCACAGGGGAAACAGAAAGATGTGTAACTGGTCTGGGTTGGGGTCTTTGGTGTGGGTGTTTTTGTTTATTTTAATTGTATTGTGTGTTTAGAAGGATGGTATGCAGTATCAGATGCTAAAATAGATACAAAATTGATTTTGTTTCAAATACCAAAATTAAATTTGTTGAAAATCCCATATATTTTAAGATGTCCTTTTTTTGTTGTTGGTTTTTTTTTCCCCTTATCCAGAAATAAGCTACTTTTTTGCTACAAAGTTGTGTTTTAGGTGCAGATATTTGTGTTAATTGTTGATGACTGCACTGCAGAAAGATGAAGGGTGGAGGTTGCAGGTGCTCAGAAGCACAGCTCAGTAAGGGCTTTTTCAGTTGAGGGAGGTTTGGGAACTTGGGAGGAAGATGGCAGTAGCAGTTTAAGGCTTTGGTCATCATGGGGGAGGTTTGCAGGAAAAGGAGTCAAACACTTTGATCACCCAGGAGGGAGTGAATGAATACTTTTCTCCTTTTATAATGAGGATTTATTTTTTATTAGATGGCACTGGCTGTTTTCCTGTTTCCATGTCTTTTCCCCTTTTTAGCATTTTCCCCCAAGCGTTCCTCCCTCTCTCCCTCTTCTCAGTTGCCTCTCACTTGAGACTAAATAGCTCTAACAGTAAATGACCATTGATGAGTCTTTCCTCACCATCCCCCCATATCTAATTTACCAGGGAGTGCTTTTGAAGTGGGTGGTGCCCTTCTCCTCTTAGCAGGGTTTTAGATAGACTCAGCAGCTCACGCTGCCCGTAGATAAAGGACATATTTATCAAGAGCATGGGGAAGCTGTGCCAGTGACTTAGTGAAAGTAGTCCTAAAACCCTGCCTGGAGATTCTGCCTGCAGCTTGGGAGGCCTGTTTAAATATACTTTAGAGTAGTATGTAATCAATATAAAACTGCATTTATTTATAACATTTAATTTATCTGTTTATCTATTTATTTATGTATTTATGTTGTCCTAAATACCGAAGTGTGTGTCTAGGTATTTTTACATCAGTTTCTATAGATGAGTATAAGGCACACAGGTGTAGGGCTGTGTTTTTAAATCAGAACCAAAGTATCAGAAGTCTTTGATAACACCTTTTTTTACATTTACTGTGTATGCATGAGAAAATGGTATCAAGACTGAAACTGTTCATTGTTTTCTGGTTATTTGGATCCTTGTGGTCTTTGGCATCAGTTTTAATGTGTTCTGTAAACAATCCTTAGTAATGTAAAAATGTGCAAATTCATAGCAATTTTAGTGCATTGAGGTTTTAGAAACTTCTCAGATTACTCTGTTAGTCTGTTAGAAATTTTAAAGATTTTACTGGTCCTATATGCATTAGTGTTATGTAAAACCTATGTATACTAAGTGCAATGTAAATATATTTTGCCTTTTCTGAAGTACTTTAGAATAAATAAAAGCACTTGCAACTGAAAGCTTGAATGTTTTGGTAGAAAAGAACTAGAAAGTGTGTTATGGTAAAAAATGTGTGATAATGATTGCACGTTGTGCATCCCTTACCTTGGTGAGTTACTTGCTTAGTTTAAAAGGTCAAATAAATTAAAAGACAAATTAATGTTAACATGTTGGTGAACTACTTACTGACTTTAATTGTAACTGTAAAAACAGATACCCTGAGGCAGATTTAAGCAGTAGCAACTAACGTTGTTATGGTAGCCTCAGGAAGCAAGTGTAACAGACAGGATGTTTTGTAATAAAACTGTAAAACAATTAAAATAGCTGCACAAAGCATGCTGCTTTTTAGCCTGTCCAGAGGAAAGGGTCATGAAGGGACTGTCAGCCAGTAACAGCATCGGGGTTGTTATATATTGCCGTCTACTTTTGGAAGGGGCAAAAGATGGATAACAAAGTCGACAAGTAAATACATGCTACATAAATATGCATAAATCCATTACCATCTGCCACATTGTCCAATTTGACTGGCTTGTCTTTCTGTGTCTACCACATAAATCAGTTTAAAGCAGTTTCCCTTGAGCAATATTTTCTGTAATGAATGAGTAAAAGATCTGCGTTCTTGGGTTGTGACTGTAGTTCTGGTATATAATATAGAAAATACCGTATTTACCATTTTCTCAAAAAAGAAAGCTGTAGTCAGAAGATTTATTTGGCCGTGCAGCTCCTAAACTTTGCATTAGTCTTTGGAAGCCAAGCCGGGAAGTTCAATTATCAGGCTTTTTGCTTGTCTAGGAATTTTTAGTGGTTTATTTTGTTCAATCACTACTGCAGACACTAAGTAAAGATTAGAAATATCAGTCTCTAGATGTACTGGGCTTGTATCCCAGCATTATGATCATTCTAAGTAATATTTTTTCATAAAGTTTCATTCCTTGCTCAGTAAGCAAACATAGCTCATAGTGCCGCTGTTTATTGTTTGTGTCATCACTGTGATATGTCTCAGTTTAGGTCCAAGTAAATTTATTTTTCTGTCCTGTATATGTATAGCACACTTGCATTTAATCTTCTATCCAGATGTGGCCTCTGTCTCTTTATATTCAGCTTGTACCATTTTCCTACATCCTGTTCTGGATTTCTCCTAATAACTATGGCTATAGAATAACTGTGCGCTGCCGTACAATCATCTGGGCTTCATTTTTTGTACACAGAGGCTGCTTTACGCTGTTCTGGCAATGAAAAGGGGCCCCAGTGAGAATGGGACTCAAGACCCAGCTGATTTGTCTTATTTTTTATGATGTACCAAATAGCTTGCACGAGGATAGATAAAATTTGATAATTTGTTTCCTTTTTTTTTTTGTGCTAGAAGAAGGTATTAAAATTTACTTATTTGCTTGTTTGTTTATAGGTTAAATCTCTAAAATAAAAATTGTAAGTCTTTTTTATGTATGCTTATCTTGGGGTGTTTGTTTTTTTTTCATTCTCTTCCCAGTTTAGAGATTTATTTCTACTGAAAGAATTTGTAGTCCTCTGATTAAGGGTGTATGTTAAAAGTTTACAGCAAGATATTATTTCTGGTAGGAGGTTTTAGTCTTAAAATGCTCATTCATGATGGAAAAAGGAAAATTTGGGGTTGTCTTCATTAGCATTCTTACAAAGAAAGTAGCCTGAGTTTTTATATAAAACAATCTGAGAACCAATCTTCTCTCTGCAAATATTTGCCTCCAGTAAGTGAAAGGTCAAAAATCTAAAATATCTGTCAAGGTACTTCTGTGGAGCTTTGTAAACCACTCAAATATTTTAAGATCTATATAGTTACTTGTCATGTAGTAGGTTA
>VZTO01027891.1:275528-339027 GCA_013400615.1 Syrrhaptes paradoxus
ATCCTAAATGATACAAGCTTCAGTGGTCAGAGATCTCTTTTTTTTTGGTGTGTGTGTGGCAGTGCATAAATCTCAACGTGGTACTTCTTGTGTGTGTGTGGGGGGGAGGGAACAGTGTCCTCATAATTAAAAAAAAAATCTAGGTTTTTAATATAAGATATTAATCTACCATATGCTGTGGGTTCTGTGCAGCTGAGGGTATGATTTAAAGTAAAGATTATTTTAAAAAACTAAACAAACAACCCCCCCCACCATCTTAAGTCTCTGTATCTTTCTTATTGACTGACTGATACAAGAAATAATAGACCAAAGTATATGGGCTTGTTTGAGAAAAGCTCTTTCGCAGCCTAAAACTACTCTTTCATCAGTTCTGTGCATTGGCTGATTTTTTCATGTGTTTAGAGGAGAGAAGATAGTCTGGCAACTACATATCAAGGCAGGAAACCTTCTATTTCCAGATCTGCCCTGGGCTTCCTCTATGGGTGAGGAACTGATCCTGCTAACCGGAGCTGGAAAAAATAAAATAAAAATAAAATAAAATAGCTTGGTTTTATATGCAAGTTTTTAATGCAGTATTTTTGTTACCGGTTTTCTTTTTCATAAGATCTAATACTTACCTGCCTAGTAGGGTGTTAAGAAGGAGCATTTCCAGACCAGCATCAAATGCTCTCCTGCAGGATGGGTTATGTGTGTAGAAAATAACTTTAACTATTAATCCTCAAGCAAGACTTGAGGAAATTTGTTCAGGGTACCAACCTCTGAAATGGTCTTGCTCCCTGCCCTTGATAATGAAGTAAAGAGATTAAACCCTCCTTAGAAATGAGGCAATTCGTTATTATTTTCGAGCAGTGATGGCAGGAAATTGGAAGAAAACAATTGCTCTGAAAACAGTTTGAATGTTGCTCCAGACAAGTTAAAAGACCAAGGTGCTGGCTGACCTCTCCTGAAAAACAGCTGGAGCCAAAAAGGGCCACAGAGTTGTCGCTTAAGGACTTAATGGAGGAGATCTTTCAAATCAAAGAAACAGTAAACAAGGTAGATGGAGCTTTTACAGAGGCTAAAATTGAGATAGCTCAAATGAAAGCCAGGCAAAATGAAATTAAAGGTGAATCAACAGCTCTGTGTGTGTGAGGATGAATTGCTTACGTTAAAAGAGACTTCTAATCAAATCAGGTTTCTGGAATGATCTTTGAAGAATCAGAAGAATAAAAGAAGGAAAATTGAATTTAAGACTAGATGCCTAGAAAAGGCTTGAAGGACATCACCCAGGGGAAGGTTTTGAAAATATTGCACTGGAGCTGATAAAAGCGAACACTGAGAGAGGCCTCTGAAGTGGAAAGGTTACGCCCAAACATCCTCGCGGGTGCTTAGTAGATGTCAGCCCCTTGTATCAGAAATGTTGCACATACCTTGCGTGTAGCAGATGATGGCGGTAAAATTTCCTGCTGTTAGTTTTTTCAGATCACTCTCACTAGCCCCTAGCTTGGACGCAGGCTATCTGCCATTGATGGTTTAACAGCCTCCCTGAATGTGGGGCCTGATCTATAGTGCCCTAGTGGAATGAGGGTTGGTTATTGCATGTCAGTATGGCAATCATGGGATGAACCAGTTGGAACCTCCTGGGGCTCAGGAAGGGACCTTTTCCTACCTCTGATGAATGCAAAAGTGTTGTGTTTTGCAGAACTGCATGTGCTTCTAGAATGTGGCGACCTACTTAGGGAATTATTGTGATAATAGAGGCTGGATTATCTATATGTTATTTTAAAAAATACTGGAAAAAAGTATATAGATGGGTGTTGCTCTGGTAGTTTCCTCGTTTTGGTACTGACAGTAGCTGGCATCAGCAAAATAATTAATTATACTCCTGTACATTCAGCTTGAATTGGAGTCAGGCTGTTAAGAGTAACAGGAGTTTTGCTCTGGAGTTCAGCCTGAAGTGCTTAGTTTGCAACCAAGTGGGACAAATACAAAAACTAACAAAGAAGGGAAAGATTACCTGGTTGTAATTCTGCAAAAGGGAAACCTGTTTGAAATACCTAGGCCAGAAAACGATGGGATCGAAACCTAAAAGTAAGGTGAAATAACTCTACATCAGTGTTGTTGCTTTTCTTGAACTAACCATCAGTTGACACCTTCTTAAGGATGCATTAATGAGAAAGCTTTAGTTTTACACACCACTCATTCACCCTCCCTCTCCTGGGGATGGGGGAGAGAATTAAAGGGGTAAAGAGACTCATGGGTTGAGATAAGAACAATTTAATAACTCTACTACAATAATATTAGAAATAATAATAATGATAGTATTAGTAACATATACAAATATACAAATGAGTGATACACAGTGATACTACTCACCGCCCAATGACCAAGGCTCAGCCTTTTCCTAGCTAATAATCCCAAGCAGGGAGAGTCCCAAAACTGCAATCCCAGAATAGAGATAAGAGCCCGAGAGACTGAGATGACCCTGAGAGTAGAGCAACCCAGAGGGGGACAACTCGGAGCAAGCGAGAGTGCTTCCAGACAGAGCCTCACCTATGTACTGGGCATGACATGCATGATATGGGATAGACCATTGGCCAATTTGGGTCTCAGGCCGAAACCTAAGATCAAATCCTAGGGTAGTTTCTCCCTCCCAGCTTCTATTGTACCTGCAAACGTTGCACAGCATAGAAGCTGAGGAGTCCTTGACTGTCCTGTCAGCAACTATAAACATCAGTATGTGATCAGCCTTCTCCTCAGTACAAATCCTAAACACAGCCTCACACTAGCTACTATGAAGAAAGTTAACTCTGTCCCAGCTGAAACCAGGACAGTAGAGTTTAGCGCTAGTATCTTGTTTGTCCTTGGAGATTTCTGAATGTATGCAAGAATCTTCATTATTCCTTTTCTGATTTATTTACTTTTTAATACTTTATTCATTGATTTTTACTGGCATTTACAGCAGTCATTTTTTTACTTCGTATTCTGCCAGTTTTGACTGAAGTGTATGAATTGGTGTAGAAAAAGTAAGTAATTATGCAAACTTTTGTCACAGTAATCAAAATGTTTTGCTGACTTGGTTTTCATTTTTGTTTTCATCTTTGCTCTTAATGATTCATGCTGAGGTATATATCCCACAATGTCCTCTATATAATCTATAACCATTGTACTTTTAGAAGGTTTTTTTGTTTTGGTTTGGTTTTTTTAAGCCCAGCAATGGCAAACAGATGTTGCAGACACAAATCAGAGGTTTGATTTTACTGCAGATTTTGGGTGCTGAGATAAATCAAGCATTCCAGTTTCTTGGTGCTGACCAGTTATTTGCAACTAGATTTGGTTGTTGGGCAAGGTATGATTTTTGCCATTGGGAAGAGAAAGTCCTCAAGTGCTGAAGGAGACAAAAGAGCAAGATCTGAGGAGCTGATATTTCCCCAGTTTCCTGTTTTTTTGGGATTGCTATTCTGTCTTCCTACAAACTAGTAAGAATAGTGAGACCAGTCAGTGCCATTGTTGAACATGATCCTAATGAGAAGGACTTTTCCTGCTGGATCAAACTGGAAGTGTAGCTGGGGATTTAACGGTTGGGAAACCTTTTGTTAGCAGATGTGCCAATCTGAATAGCTGGGTGAGAGTTTACTCCTTATTTACAGAACCTCAGTCAGTCAGTTTGGTTAAAATAAAGGTTGTAAATGTCCTCTCCTGTAGATTCTGAATTTCATTGTTTAGTGGACTGATGTGTTGTGGAGTGGTAGTCCCGAAGAAGTTCAGTGAGACATCAGAACTTTCCTTTCACAGCATCATTTTATAAGAAGGTATTGCTGAAGGTGAACTGTAATTAATTCAAACTGCAGGAATGAAGAAAATAGTCCTCAAATGTTTGTGTAGATTGGTGTGTTTCAGGGAAGCGCTATGAAGCCTATTGTGGGTTTGAGAAATGCGCTATGTTTACACACCAAAGACTTCACAAAAGTCACTCTTCTAAAAGGGTCACAGGAAAGGTCACTGCATTTCTAGGTCTGTGTTTGTAGGATGGTCTTGTAATAGAGATTTTTGATGTTTGTGTCTTTCCCTCTGCTCTTGCTTGCAGGGGATGCAGTCTCTTGAGTGCCTTGAAAATTGGCTTCAATCAAAATATTTTTCTTTGCAGTTAATTACCTTCCAGGTTCATGTTCCATCTTACACCAGAAACAGATCTAGGTGCATCTCTCTTAATTTAGATTTCTGGATAGGTACCCTAAGTGAAGTATTGCAAGAAACTTTCATTGTTCAGACACTTTTGAAAATAAAATACTGGCGTAAGATTTCTTCACTTGAACCTTGACTGTACGCATTAAACAAGATTGTGTGGTTGGTAGAAATTTGCCATTTTGTTTCCACTCTTAAGTTTGCATTCAAGTTACCTTGTATCTATCTGTCTGTCTAGCTATAGAAGTGTGTGAGTGTGCATAAAGCTGGACCAAATATGTATTTATATTACATAGCTTTTAATGACAGTAGACACTAGAGCTATACCTAAATCCTGGGAACTCTTCTAGCTGCAGTTGCCAAGAGGCTAGGAGGCTAGGTGTTTTTAGACAGCTTTCCCTACTCTTTTTGCTCATCATTGCTGTGAGAACAGCAGCTCTGCAAGGTTCAGATATTTTCCTCAACAAATTAAATATTTGTTATTTTTTTTAAACTTCAATAGATTGTGTTCAGGCTGTATTACTGTATTGATAGCTGTTTCAGTTACCTGTATTCTAGAGCATTTGAGTCGTTATTTTATAGTAACCCTAGCCGGTACAGTGGCTAGATGTGCTTTTGAAATGAAATCTTCAGGTTTCATTCCATGGCCCCGTTGTGCCCACAAGGTAGGCACATTGTTAAACAGGGCTCTCCTCTGCATTTATCACCAATGGTGTGAAGAAAACCCTGGATGGCATGTGTTGAATTACTTGACACCAGTAACTCAAATGCCCTCAGTCCCAGAACCACTGACAGCCCCCTCAGCTCTCTGTGGAAAACATTGCTTACTTGACGCAACTGGGTTAATTTCCATCTGGAGTGTGAGCAGAAGTTCTCTAGCTTGGTGAAGGAGTGGAGGGGCTATTGAAGCTGTCATGCCCCATTTGACCCAGCTGCTGTGGTCAGGAGAGTTCCTCAAATATGGACGTAGTTCCAGTGGATGCTGTTCTTCCAAAGCAATTAACTCATTTTCACCCACATTTACCAACCAGTGTATCTGTATGGACAGCACATCTCAAAGAAACTGGGTATGGTGCTCTTCTTTCTTGTGTTCTTTTCGTTGGTACAGCTGACTCATTTTGTGGCCCGACTCATCATGGGCAGGAGAGATTTTCTAAATGATTTTTAATGTAGTGTACATCACACATCTGCAACGGGTATGTAATCTTCACCATCAGCGAGTCCTTTATTTTTTCTCCTTTGCTTCAGAGTGCTGCATGCTGACAGCTTGATAGACAGATTGATTTGTTTGTTTGGTTTTGGTATTACAAACTTTCAAGGAAAAGACACTATCTGCTTGCATTAGAGGATGTTCCTGCTTTCTGTCTTATGCCAAGATGTGCAGAGGCACTTATAGGAATGGGTGCTGTAGAAACATAGGTGAAAGCACACTGCCACCAGGAAGTGATTGCTGTTGAATGTTTTTATTTTATTTCAAGTAGATGATCTGTTTTTGTTCACATGCAGATGAACTGACAATTTTATTCAAGATGAAGGAAGTGAATTTAAAATATAAAACAGTACTTTTAAAAGTATTCTGCGATATGGTATCTGACTGAGTAATAGAGACCTGTCAAAACAGACAGGAATGTGTTTATCTGTATTCTTTTTAAAGCAGACTTTGTGTTTCATTTTCAAAGTGGCACTGTAATTTTTTTTGTTTTTATGACTCCTGCTTTCCAGTCTGGCAACATCTCTAGGTACTTCACACTGTAGATACAACAGCTGGGTTAATTAAATAGATATGTCACAACACTGAAGTCAGTGCCTGCTGCCACTGTACACAAGCAGCCAAGAGCTACAACAAATGGAGCCTTGCAAAAGCATTAGCAATGTGATACTGATTGTAGTAAAAAAAGCACTCTGTGGTATGAAAAATAGTAGGACAAAAAATGATGCTTTGTCTGCATTAGTTGCACATAAGCATAAAAGAGGTGAAGTGTGCATTCATGATATCATAAACCATTTATTATTGATTATGATAAATCAATAAACTGCATTTCAGATAAATGTTAGCAATTTCAGTATGGAATTTATGGAAGATTGAAGATTTTCTTTCCCTGTAGCCCTATAGCCCCCCCCCCTTTTTTTTTTTTTTTTTTTTTTTTTTTTTNTTAAGATGTCTTAATATGTGGTAAAAAAGATCCTTTAACATTTTAATAAGGAAGTTTGTTATTTCTAGTGTCTGGACCAAATTTGGAGACATCATCCTTGTGATCTTCCTATTTACTGTCCATTGTGAAAGTTACATGCTATAGTCCCTACTCCATCTCTGAAGCGCTGATGAGTGTCGCTGTGTGCTTAAGATCTGCTGTGCCCCTCTCAAAAGTGTCTGTATATCACTGACTGCCAAAATATTCCTTTTATATGTGTTGCTTATTCTCACAGGATTTGGTTTAGGTATAACTACCCAGGACAGAATGTTCTCTTATGACTTAGTCACTTTGCAGACCCTGAATGTAGATGTGCTTGCTGTAACTGAGGAGATGACCTCATCTCAATGAATATGATGGAAATTGTTAATAGATTGCAGATTTTTCCCCACAAAAGGATCAAAGCTCTATCTACAGCTGCTGGGAGGGCTACTGAGGACAGCAGCAAAAGCTGAACCTACAGAAAGGGTAGATGTGGAGTAAATCCCAACACAAGCTCTTCTCTGTGGTCTGGAGGCTGACTGGCAGGTTTCCAAGGAGCAGATGGTGCCAGCAACATTTTGTTGTTTGTTTGCGAGCTACTTGCAGCATTGCAGAGCGAAGGCAGCGTGGGGCTGGTCAAAATGGCAGTACTGCTGTGGCAGAAAATGGGAAGAGTCGTGGCCACTTGAGAGCGGCAACTGCTAAATTACGCCTTGGAAGTCATTCTTGGCACTTGCTGTATGAACTAATATTGACCTGTTTGTCTTAGAAGGTAATGAAGGAGCCATATAAACATCATTAATTCTGTAATAAGTTGTTCAGAACTGTATAATAATATGGAACTATTATTTTAAAATCAAGCCCTAATGTGTGTGATGTAGGGTTTCTAAAAATGTGGAGCAGTCAGACATGAGATCTCTGGATACTTTTGGGCAATCTCTGTATAAGCATAGGAAAAGCCAAATTAGAAATCTGATTTCTGAGTCTGTTTAGCTACGGGGCTGCATGGGCTGGCAAAAACATTATCTTTTATTTTATGAAGTCCCCAAATTCCTCTTTTAATTTTGTAATTTAAAAAGCAAGCACTAAAATAATGACCCAGGTCTCTTTTATTCAAGCTTCCAGACACATGAGTAGCTATCTGCATGTAATTATATGCTGTGTTTTTACTTTTGCGAAGATGGGGTTGCCCAGGTAGCAGACCATAGGGTACCTGGAAGGAGGGAGGTGGAAGGCAGGCTGTGGCTCATGCAGAGCTCCTCCTGACTGGCATCCACATCCACTTAACCATCATCTTGGAGACAGCCTGTCATCAGGGCTCTCTTTTTTTGCCTTCAGAAACCTGAGGGAGAGTGGTTAGGATCTCTGTGCTATGTTTGCATCATGCCGCCTGCAGCCATCAGAGTTGGATAGTCATCAAGACAAGTGTCCCATCACCTGCAAAAGCGTCCTCTGCTCGTGCCCTGCTCAGCTTCTGTTTGGAAATACATGCATTCGAAGTCACTAAGGATATCCAAGGATTTGGGTTGGTGGGGCATGAAAGGGTTAATCTAAACATGTAACATGGGTGAACAGAGGATGTGTTTTAGGGGGTTTTGGTGGTTTTTTTTGGTGGTGGGGGGAATACTGTAAGTCATGAGAGGATTTGGAGCCAGAGACTAAGGGAATAATACTAAGAGTTTTAGTTTTATTAGCCATGGCTGGCTAATTCAGAATTAGGTCTTTACAAAGTAACTAGGTTTTAAAAGTGCTCAGTAGGATTTGGAGAGTATCTAGTGTAACGAGGATGTGCTGCCTCAGGTAGTCAGCTTGGCAAATTTGTGTCCTAGGCCCTGCGAGCAAATACCAGAGACAGTTAAAATACATGCCCAGAATAAGTTTTTGGGAATCTCTGGGAAGTGAGGGGAATACAGCAGTAAAGGGATCTGGGCAGGACAACAAACCAACTGACCCACCAGCCTCAGAGAATGTGCAGGCTAAGCCCCGGGCTTGGTCTGCGGTGACTCGTCATCCCCTCGCAGCACCACCTGTGAAAGTGGTTGATGGCAAGGAACTAATAGCTCAAAGTCATGACTTTTTTGGGGTGTTTTTCATAATGCATATAATGGGAAGCAGAGGCTGATAAGTAAGCATTCTTTTCCCAGGCTTTTGAGTGTGATGCATTGTTTTTATGCAAGGTCACTATGTCTATGGTAATTATAATAATATCTCTCTGCTGACTCACTGTCTCATTTTCATTTATGTAGCACTCCTTTGGTGTTGTATATGGAATCAATTAAGTTAGTCTGTTTTTAAAAAAAGCAAACCACCTTTAGTTAGCTACAGATATACATACTCTCACCTCCATCAATTTTGAGATGCTGTCTAATCTTGTTTCTGTGAGTTTTGCCTTTTACCCAGAGTTCTGTTGCCCTGTCTCTTTTTTATTTTTGCCCACAGTTGTTGTCATACTTAAATTCTGAATTAGCCATGGCTGGCTAATTCAGAAAGTGACTCTTCATTCTTGGTACCTTTACAAAATTGTTCAAAATTGTAATTAGTAGCTATAAATAACAAGGAGGAGTAAGAATAGCAAACAGAATCATTAATGGAGAGGGATGAACATTTGAAGACCGTGATGTGGGTTGTAGGTGCATGGATCTTTTCTTCTACCTGTTTTGCATTCAGTGAAACATCATGGTGATCTTAGAAAAAGCTGAAGCAGATGTGCCTCCTCTCCTTGGAAGAGCCAAGTTAGAGAAACCAACCTTGAGCTTCTGAGGAGCAGGGAAATCTCGAGACTCCCACTCCTGACTCTTGTGTTAGCTTCTTCTCATGTCTTATAGACAGAAAAAGTGATATGCTTTAATTCAGTGTAATGGATTTTTCACATTTACCAATTATGATTACTTTTTTCCAGGACGCTAAAGGGTTTTTGGCTTACTCTCACAACTGTTTTTATGAGAGATGCCCTTGGATTTCTTTGACATTAAACACAATTTGTGATTATATGAAGTTAGATAAAGTGAGGAGAGACAGAAGGAGGAGAGGCAGGTGTTTTATTTCTTGGAGCAATTTCCGTTTCTGGCATTGGACAGCATTTTAAAATATTCTAACATAGTTTTTACTACTGTTGCAGGTGCTGTAGGTTTCACTAGACTTCACATTTATCTTTTTTTTTTTCTTCATTCTTGGTGTGGATCTGTAGCAAATTCAAGTGCACTGTCCTACACGTTATACTGAGTTGTGTCTTTGGATATGTGATACAGCCTGAGATTATTCAGTGTAACAACACTTAATCTAACATAATTCAGTTCACTGCGCTGAGAAGTAGAATGATAGATTATTTTTTTTTCCTAGGATGGGTACCCATCCTTTGTCACTCTAGTTGCCACAGATTATCTGATAGGAATATTAGAATATAGGAGTTGCCATACCAGATCAAAGCAGTGGTCCATCCAAGTCACCGTCCTTTCTCTTGAGACAGGCCGGAGCTGGGTATTTCAGACAGAACTGTAGAAAACCCTACAATAAACTTTGAAATATCTTTCACATTATGGTATTCTCTTTTTAATCCTGTCAATTAGACTTTGGTCTCTGCTGTGTAGCAAAAAGACTTAAATCCCTTGTGCTTCCAAATCCCTTCTGATGTAACAGTTCATTTTCATGTTATCTGTCTAAACCGTATCTGAATCCTGCTGCGCTTTTGATGTAAGTGTGGTGTGGTAGCAGTGCATTCCACAAATTAATGATATGTTCTAAATAGGAATGTCTAATGTATCTTGTCTTGTTTCTCAAACCTCAAACATGCCATTAGATATCTCATCTTTAAGCTAAAAGGATTCCCATCAGTGTTTCTAGTCCCTACCCTGCAGGACTCTTCCAATGCCTGTAAATCATTCTAACAATTTTTCGTACCTATACCTCATGCTAGGCACAAGAGCAGATCACAGTATTTCATGTAAAGAGTAAACAGTCATTTTATATAGTAGTAACACTGTTTTCCTGTAACATTTTAATGTTGATGTGAAGAATTAAGGGGAAAAGAAAGATTCTTACAGTGGGGATTATCTTATAAATGTTTTATTTCAGATATATCAAAATGGTGCCAGAATCATTACAGCAGTGAGAGACTGATCCTAAAATGTATGTTGAGCACAGACAATGATATGAGTCCCTTTCACTTTAATAGCCTTTTTTGCCTTCTGAGCTTGTGTTTGTGTAGTTTAATTTGTGCACTCCTTAGCTTAAGACTTTATTTCTTTTTCTTCTTAATCAACCCAGTTGGGTTCATATGGGATTTGAAATTATACTTAATGTAGACCTAACTTAGTAGTTTGCTTCTTCAGTTAGCTCAGTGGCCATAATTCAAAGGGTGGTTTTTTTTTTTTCAAGAGATAGAAATCCTTACTTTTATCTTTTGATGTTCCCTCTATCCAAGTGTTTTCAAGGAATAAAGCTCTCTAAATTTTTCTTTTATTCCTCTTTCCTTCCTCTTCCTCCTCTTCTCATGTGTGTCATGAGTTTGCACTTTTTTTTAAATTAATCAAGAACTGGTAGTCTTGAAAGCAGCCAGCACAGTCTAACATGGCTGGTATTCGTTTGCATGTATGCTGAAATGCATGTGTGAGCATCTGGAGATCCCAGCAACGACCTCTCCTATGCCTGCAATCTGCTAATTGCTAGTAGTGCCCTTTGAAGGCAGCTGAACCTGTGTGGGAGCCCTGAAACTCCTTGCGCATGCTCAGTGTTGGCCGTAGTGTAAGGACTAGAGTAATTAGATGTGGTGTAGTTAATAGTGTGCATGTAGACTTTTAATAAAAAAGTTCTGCTTATGATGAACCACGATGATTTCGGCTGTTGGGAGTAAATGATTTATTTTGTAATGTAGTGTTTGACCTATAAATCTGACTGCAGCTTTGCTAGGTTCTTTTTCTGCAAAACTGGCAGCCTCTTTTTTTTACAAAACTGGCAGCCTCCACTGTCCACTTTCTTAGGCTCTAAAATAAATAATGAAAACTACCATAAACACAGGATTTGATATTGATTTTCTGGAGTTTTAAGATAATCTGAGGTCTTCAGAGATCAGTATCCTTTACTATGTCATACACATATGTATGCTGCTGCTATAAAAATAAATAACTGAAGCTCTTTAAGGTCTAGTTTGTGAAAAAAGATGAAACATTTATTGGCCACTATATTTTGAACATTGTATTTCTGAAGCTGAATTTGATGCTTTGTGTCCCATAAAATAAAAATGATGAGATTGAAGTCAGTAATCAAAAGAAAAGGGCTCAATGTGTCACTGTGTTGCTAGCATACATGAGGCTGGTTGAACCGAGCTTTACTTCTAATATACTTCCATAAATTTTTAATGTTAGCTAATGAATCAAAAGTTGAGAGGTCTTGGAGATGAGTTATTTATCAGAGGGCTTTTTTTTTTTTCCCTTTTGGTGCTGTGTGGTGTGTCTCTCTCTGGTTGCAGGCAGTTTCTAAGATGTAGCTTGCGCTTCAGTCTGTTCCCCATCCAGCATTTTGCATCTCTTTAGCGAATACCAGGGTAGGGTTCAGTTATATTAGTTCTGAACTTTTCACATCAACAGCTGTGTTAAAGACCTGCAGGAACAAAACAATGCTCATTTTCATTTGGTTAAGAATGTCTGGGTGCTGTCTGAAGTGCAGTCCTGTGCAGCGGGGGCAGTGGTGTTTCCCCGGCTGGACCGGTCCCACCAGGTGCCGCTGTGATGCAGTGATGATGGCTCATGCAGTGATGGCTGACGATGCAGTGGATGGCTGAAGCCGACAAGGAAACACGGAGATACACAGTCCCCAAACACCTGACTAATACAAATAAAAAGGCAAAGGAAATTGCAGCCTGCACCCTGTGACCTGACCAAGGCGTTGTAAGTCATCAAGAAAGCCTTGATAAATCAGGGGTGGTCTCCTAAATATAAGAGGGGTCTATGAATCTGCAGAATGTTATACCTACCAAGATACAGATTTCTACAGTGTGACCATATTACAGCATCAGTTTGAAAGGAGAGGGAAAGGAAACTAAGGAGTCAAGACACAGAAATAAAAATTATTCACAGGGAAGTGGCTCAGCAGCTTCCAGCCAGCTTTGCCTCTCCAAGTGTGTGATCTGTGCCAATAGGCACGTCTGCATGGCACAGAGGAGCGTTCAGTTCTCCGCCTGCCCCAAGCACGGTGGTCTCCATTACTCAACAGGCACTGCTGGTGGCAGCTCAGAAGTGGCATTTTGGCAGGAAAAAAATTGTGTGAGGCAAAATCATGATCTAAATTGAAAGTGAGCTCTCTGTCAGCCACCCAAATGGAATCAATTGCACTGTGGATTAGGTAACCCAGACTACTCCTGTCTGTGGATCCTCCAAGTTTCCAAGAGGTGCAGCAGAAGGAGATTATATGACACCGCTTAGAACAGCACACATGCACTGTGTGTGGGAGAGAAACCCCCAATGCTGGTTTTGAATGGCCATATACAGGAGAAAGGATGATGGCAGTAGGTGTCTTTAGAAAAAATGGCTTTTATATTGAGCTGATGAATTGCTGGGTTGTTTCAAGGAAATGATCTCCAATAAAAATAATAAGAAATAAGACAATAGCATTGATCAGTTATTAGTGGATCCTAATTCAGCAACAGGGTTTGATTCTTCATTCTTGCATACACTTACATGTTTCATTTTCTTTCTGTTTCTGGAGAATCTAAAAAGTAACAGATTCCTGCTAGGTGGGACAACAGGTTTTAGGCAAAACCTCCCAGCCTCCCCAACTTTTGTCTCTGTATCCCACCCAGGCAGTTGTCAAGAAATAGTATCCTCTTTTTTTTTTTCTCTTGCATAAATCTGACCTTGTAAAAAAATACTATGTCTAGCACTTTGCTGTCTTTTCATCAAAGTTCATAATGATGTGAGGCCTCCCCATCTTACTATGCACATGGTTAGTAGGAGAACCAAAACTTCAGAGATGGTTATGTGAGAACGCGGCGTGATTCATCAGCTGGACTCAAGGTATGCTGGGCTGTTGTTTGGGTGTGTGGGTATATAATTATTTTCTGTATTTTTATCGTAGGATGCTGCTGCAATTCTTGGAAGAATAGGAGGGTGTGGTGCAAGGTGAATTCAACCCAAATTTCAGAAAGATCAGTTGGTGATGGCAAGGTTAAACTCATTCTTCATTGATGCAGGCAGGAACCACTGGAAATGTTGCATCAGTTGAGTGGGAGGAATTTGCAGGAAGAACACTTTCTAACCCCACACTTTCTAACCCCCATTTTTCAGGCTGTTTTTCTCTTTTCCAAATGCTTTAGAAATAGTGGAACCACAGTATGGATCTTGGAAGCCTATTTCTGGGGATCTGTTAGGCATGTTAAAAGGCCTTTCAGGATGTGCTCATTTATCTATCTGAGAAGGAAATAAAAACTGGTTGATGTCATCCTCTAGAATGAGTTACACACATTAATAGTAGCATCTTCAGAAATCACTGGTATGCTAAATGAAGCAAGTGAATTTATTCCATGTTAATTTATTCTGGATTATTGCAAATTTTATAAAATCCTGTGTATGCAGGGATAATACTCCATCCAATATTATTTTCTGGCATTGCTTTTAGTCAGAATTTAATATGTTAATTTGTAGCCCTAACCATCCTATGTGCCAGACAATTGCACTTGAGGCTGCAAGCCTACTTGTTACAACTCTTCTGGCAATTACATTTGAAACACTATATTTTGACAAAATTATTCATGATGTACAACCCTATCAATACAAGCCTAGCTGCCTGAGTGTAAACAGTTTACATTCATGGAAGGTCTAACATGGTATAAGTAATTAGATTGCTGAATGGTTGAAGCATCTCTGACTGACATAATACAGTATTCAGATCATTGCTTTTGAAGTCTGGCATTTCAGTAGACTCACTGTACATTAAAAAGTGTGCAGTATACATTAATGGCTTAACTCTTAATAGTAAACCTTATTAAACTTTATCCTGGAAAGTTGACAGTGGAAGCTGGCTGAAGTTAAAAGTGAGCTTTGAAGCCCAAAGCAAAATCACTTTGAACCTGAATGTATGGGATAAATTTCAGCTGCTAATCTGAATATACAGAATGTTTTCAGCCATTAATATTAGCTAACAATTTAATTAATTTTTTACTTAACAACAACTGCAACACCTTTAGACTCTACTGCTCTTCTAGCTGTGTTAAAGTATACTGAAATCAGGATTTTGTGACTGCACACAGACATCTGGAGCCAAAGACTCGGCAGACTTTTGAAGTCAGTTGAGTTGCTCTGATTTACACCTTTTGGGGATCTGTCCTATGAGATCAGTGCCTGTCCAGACTTAGGTATTCTGGGTCATATTTAGTGAACCTGGAAGAGTCCGAGGACTTCAGAGTGGGTATTGTTTCTTTTAAAAGTTGATTGGACATTCCTCTATCTATGTTGAGTGCTCCCTATAGTCTGATTAGTGGGGGGCATGCATTACTTATTTCTGGGAATAATTCAATTTCACTTTCAACTTTGATTCTTTTCCTTCTAAGAAATCAGATGGCTTTATGGTAATTCCCTGCTGCTCTCTAAATCCCTAAATCTCTTAACTGTTTCTCACTTCTGTAAGGTATTGTTACTCAATAAAGTAGAAGTTGTGTGTCTGACTCTGTGTGTTTAATTTCACTGTGTTAAGCATAAACAATTTCAAAGTCATTTTATTTCAAAGTGGTATTTGTTGGTTTCCAGCTACTTTAAGCACTTCAAAATATGAAATGTAAAATTGCATCTTACTGCAATACTGAAGAAGCCTGGCCATGGAAAATCTCCAGGTTAATTCACTTTCTGTCTGAGTATAGTTGCTTTTCCAGCTGCTGAATGTGAAAATTGGAAGTGTGAGCCCCTAGTATATTGGTCCCCAACTCATAGTAAACCATCCTATATCCCAGGCTGACAAGGGAGAGCACAGTGACGTTGTCTGTAGCACACTACTTGTACAGTATGTGTGCTGTACCTTGTGGGACCCTAGGCTTGTAAAGGAGGCTTCCGTGAGGTTACGTTGCAGTGCGGGGGCTTTGCACATCCATTTGCCCTAGGACTGATGCTGCTGCACTGTGCCAAGTACCAGACAAAAGGCAAGGTTCCTGTGTCTGGAGTAGAGTCCTGCTTTGTAGCAGAGAGTCTGTAGTGGGCAAAGTCAGAGAATTTCTACATCATGTATGTTGAACTTAGTAGCCACTCACTGGCATGCTTTTGTGAAAAGTTAAGAGTCGTCACTGTATACACTGGTCTTGGATGCACCATCTGAGGTTACGGAAAGGATTATCCCCTCTGGATGGGATCTGTTATTTTTCTACCCATTTACTTAGGGTATGTGAAGTGAGTGAAAGACCATAAAAAAAAAAAACCCAACCAAAAACCCGAGAAGGGCTGTGTTTCACACAGGCATATTTTCTTGGGAACCTCCTGGGAGTTTTTGTAGTAGCAGTGCTGTTGAGTACACCCACAGAAAGGTGTTTTTTTTTTTAATACTTACATATGAAGCTGACAATGTCTGTATCTTCTGAGCTCATGAGTCTGAACTGTGTGATATGTTATGGGATATGTCATGGAGTTTGAACTAAGCAATCTAATAGGGTGGTTACTGGGAAATGTATATTATTGGGAACATTAATGTAGTCTCTTTATATTGAAACCAGGTTTGACAATGTTTATGTAGCCCATGGGCTGAACAGTGATGTTAGTATGAAAGAGGCAGATTGTTTAACTGAAAGGAGAGTTGAAACTTGTCGTGTCTGCATTACTGACATTAATGTTTTATGCACTCAGTGCTTCTAGGACTGCTTCTCTGTGTGGGATTATGATGATTCCTGATAAATTGTGCCTTTGTAAGAAAATATAACCACACATAAAATAGCTAAAATGCAAGGTAGCTCTTCATTGCATAAAGACCAATTAGAGGATAGTTTATTACCCACCTGAGGTTTGAAAAGAAAAATGTTCCAATAAAAAGGTTCTTGATCAACAAAATGTGAAAGGACTTAACAATTTTAGTTCGCTAGGATTTGTGTAATGTGATTGTCCTCATTTCAGAGTGAGGTGTAAATCCTTTGCATGAAGGTACAGACTTCAGCTTCTACTGCATGAAGACATATCTCTTGGAAACTCTATTACATAGTTGTCTGTGAGGAGTGGAGGGGCAGAGGAGTGCAGGTCTTGGTGAACTCGGTCCTCTCTGAGATGTTGGCAAGGGAGGAAGATCACCCTAAGAAGCCTGGAAGGAGGGCAGCAGAGTGGTTGCTTTGTGGTTGCCTCACCCCCTGGATTGTAAAACCTTACCCTCTGGATCTCAAAACCACCTAAATGGAAAGAAAATAGAAATAAGTGAAGGCTTGCCCATCATAGTTAGCACTGATTTGACTAACTGCCATGAAATTATTCCTTCATCAGAATTTTGCAGTGTATTGTTTTTTTTGTTTATTTTCCCCCAACGGCAGAAATGTGTCTGCTACTGAATTTATTTGCAATGTTTTGTTTTGAAATGGCAAAACTAATCTCAGTTACGATTTTTATCTTGGCCACCAGTGATGTCAGAGCCCAACCCAGTTCTTTAAAACAAATTCAGCATTGTTTGTTATGTTTATTGCTTCAAGAGTTCCATCCTGCTCTACTTCAAGCATGTTTATTTTGCAGTATAAGGATGATACTTTGCAGAAGTAGGTTTAGTTACTATAAAGTAATTTTCCTAGTATGTTTTACACTGAAAAGGTTCTGAATGAATCTTCCAAAATGTATAATATGAATAAGAGTAGTAAGGAATAGGAATCCAAAAACCTAGGAGCCCCTTTTGTTCCCTGTTGTTCCCTACCCACTCCCCCAGTGCCAGAGTGACACAAATCCATTTATGCACACTCACATTTACACACAAATAAATGGATGAATAGATAGTGTAGATAGAACGAAAGAACCCTGCTACTTTAGATTGAAGTGCCTGTCACTGACATTAATTTAGATGTAGTATTAGGGAGCCTCTTAAAGGTCAGGTTTCCCCTGGAGCGTTAGTTTACCCTGGACATTTTTACAGATGATGTGCTAAAGATGTAATGCATCTAATAACTACATCTTGGCTTCATCTACTTGATTCATCAAATACCTTCCTGCTCAATACTGAGTTTTCAGTGACATATTATATATGAAATATTAGAAGACAGCATGTTAATACTGTGTTGATTACAGCTGAATTTTTTTATTTGGAGGTATGTAAAAAGGTGGGGGGAAAAATAAAGGTAATTTATTGCCTAATGCTAGTAGTGTTTGGCTTCCTGACAATAGGGACCCCTCATTGTTCGATGAAGGGAAGATGGTCATGAATGGCAGCTGCCCTTTCCTGGGAAGGTGGCAGTCAGATGCTCAGCGCTTTTACTAGGAGAAGAGCATCATAACTACCCATGCAGATGGGTTTATCATGTTGTATGTAAAACATCATGTATGCAGTGAAATCATATTTCCTGAGTTCATGCAAAGCCATAGGTAAAGTGCACTGTTGTCACAAAGAGCCCAATTCTTGCTGCTATCTGAAGACCTCTTAATAATACAGATGCTTAATCCATTTTAAGGGGTCTTTTAACTTGATTGTGAAGACTGTAGTTGAAACCAGGATATGGCAGCCCTGAGGTTGATAAGATTGTTTGCTTCACAAGAGTCAGTTTGTCTTTCCTGTTTGATATTTTTATAGTGTAACACTTGCATTGAGCTGTATGCTCTGCCCTTGTCAATAAGAACCATATATAAAGATCAAAAACACAAAAGGTAATTTTTAGAAACAAATTGGCTTTGAAATTAGTTGGATTAGACTGGCATGGCACGTGCCAAAGAGCTGACAGTGGTGCAGTTGAGGAGTCCTGGGTTCACCTCTCCATCGCTGTGATAAGTTGCCGATCTGTAAAATGGTTTTTAGGGTTTAAAAACAAACAAATGTAAACCCCCCCAAAAAAACTTCAAGATCATAATGTGAAAACAAAATACAGGTGTGATATGTTGCTCTTTCACCAAGATAAATTATTTTTAGTCTGTCCCAGTGCTAGAGCCGTACGTTTCTGCAATGCTGGCTGGAGCATGAGGCTCCTGAGGCATCAGGGCGAGCACTGCTTCACTGCAGGGGGGAACAGGGACTCAATTACGAGTGGTCAGCGAGTGGGCTCTCCTTCTTCTGAATTGCAGATCTCTTACTCTGCCAGTAAGCCTGTCCCTCAAGGTGGGTTGTTTTTTGTCTGCACAGGTCCCACTGGTTGTCTGGTTTTCCCTTGCACCCAGGTGAGGACAAAAACAGTGGAATAACGTGGAGTTATGGTTTGTACCCAGAAAAACACCCGCACCAAATTAATTTACTTTAGCTTGGGCTGAAGAGTAGGCTGTGTGTTCTTTGTCCAAACTTTGTCGTTAAACTCTGAAGCAAAGCACAGCCTTGCCTTTGTGGTTTTTTTCTTTTTCCTAGAACTGCCTTCTGTATGTGTTGGCAGGAAAATAGCACTGCTCTTAAGGATCTCAAAGTCAGTTCTGCTCGTGTAGCCTTGGAGCTGCTGTTACATTAAAGAGAAAAAAAAAAAAGCACCTTTAAATATTGAAAGAGTTCCTAAAGTAAAGAGGTTTGAATTTATGATTGATTTCAAAGTGATCTGTGTTTAAACTTTGAATGGGAATAAAATAGTGTCTTGTTCAAATATTGAACTAGTTTTAAAGTTAAATGGCTCGGACATAGAACTCTCTCATGGGAAATTGCCTCTGACTTCTCTTGCATATTGTACTATACCTCATTGTACTCACACTCCAGTGTTTGCTTAGGCTGTGCTAAGAAGCTTTTCTGATACGATTTTATTAGTTGATTTAAAAAAAACCCCAACAACAAGCCACAAAACGCACTGAAAAAAATGAAGAGCAGCGGATATTTCTTTCAATGTAATGGAAATTAGCAGAACGATGTAAGCAAAGGCTTAGAATAGCTTTTTAAAGCAGAAGATCAGGGGAGATAAAAGAATTAAAAGGCATTGACACAGAGATGTGGTCACTGAAGTATGGCCCGATGAGCGAGAGCTGTGTAATAGGAGGAGATGAGTCTCTGGAGCTTGGCTGATAAACAGATCAACAAACCGTTACCTGTTATTGCTCACCAAACCCCTCCTAATTTTTGGGGGTGGTGGTTATTCTTTATTGACTAGCATACTGCAAACGTTATTATTTTGACTCATGTAAGAGGCCCACAGTTGTATTTTATAGCATGTACTGTCAACTTCTTCTTAATGGGGCTGTGTGTTTGCCTGAGTTTGGTTCTCTGGCTTGGCTTTCACATTTGGCTGTATAATGCCTGATGAAAACCTTACACCAGGAGCGGCAGGAGCTACATTCAAGGACTAGGTAAAATGCGGCATGAGTAATGTGTATGCTCTTGTCTTACTCACCATAACATTTAAGATTCCCTGTGTATTTTATAGCAAAAATGGCTTTTCGGTTTCCTAACACTTGAGGGCATAATTACTTCAACTGACTAATTGAGTTCACAGCCACTTTTGCATATTCTCAGTGCACTTTTTTTCCTTAGCGTGGTGTCATGCAATGGATCAATGTGACATTGATGGTACTGTTAGCCTGACCCACTCTGCTTGGAGTTGGTTATAGCTGGAGGAGAAGGCGAAGATGCAGCAACCTGCCCTTGCTGCTATTCTCATCCCCATAGCAGCAAGAAATTGATAGCTGGGGATTTCCTGCAGCTAGAAATTTTCAATGGCAAATCCAATGTGTTGTGAGTATGTATCTTTATGGCTGCAAGCAAGGGGGCTGAGGGCAAACTGTGTGTGCCGTGTTAGATAATAGTGTGAAAAACCATCTCTGCGTTGATCAAAGTTTCATGAACCCACAGTGGAATGTGAGTTTTTTGTTAATTTAATTTTTTTGTGTTGTCCCAAAGTTAAGCCACTGAAAGAAGACTTCCATTTAAAAATGTTAAATGGAATAAGACTTTGGGTTTTTTGATTGGATTGGGGGAGGGTGGGCATTATGTCAAGTTTTCAAAATTACCAGTTTGAAATATTCTCAAGAACTTAATGCACATTTTAAGAACAGTGGATTTTCAAATATTCCTGTGGTACAAAACGAGTAGAGAATCAGTGTAAGTTTTTCTGGAACTTAATAAATCAGTGCAGGCATAATTGAGAAATTATGGTAAATGTAGAAATTTGGATCCTATTCTGAAAGATAAATAAATTATTGTCAGTGGAGGCTGCCTAATCAAACACTGCTGTTAGGCCTCAGGAACTACCTAACCCACGTTTTTAATAAAACAAGAGACATGGAAGGAAGCTTGTAGTGGGAGCCATGTGCTAGGTAGTGCAGTTGTCTGTCACAGGAAACATCATCATCCTCCTTTCCATGGCTAAACAGCCTATTTAACTGAACTGGCTGGGGCTTTGAGGGCCCGGTGGGAAGGGAAAGTGTTTTGCCCTGTAGGAAGGCATTTTCTCATGCTGTTGGCATTTAATGCCACTTAGTGTTCTTAAGACAAAGCTTTTTACATAATGATTAAAACTTTAAAAAAAAAGAAACAAACCCAAAGAGCAATAACTGCTAGATTGGTTAGCTATATGTCTTAAATGGCTGAAAACATGCCACAAAAGACTATGAACTGTTGATCAATTTTGAATTTTTATGTATTTTTCTCCTCTATCCGATAAGGCCTTTCCTTTTGAATAAATAGCCTTTTTAAAAGAACATTTGGTAGAAGCCACAGGAACAGGGAGATTTAGTCGGGGACTTTTACAGTTTTGTAGCAGAAGAGATGGATATGATGAGTGATAGATAATGTCAGATGCAGAAATTTTGTATCTCTTGTTTAGTTTTTGATATCTGCCTTTCTTACCACAGAGTGTATCTCCACTAGCTCTGTGATGTTCGGGAGGTTGCCCAGCCCTGATCTGGGATGTGACTCCTACCTTTTATCCAGCTTGTTTTAGCACAAGTCATGGTGCGCTCTAGGTAGGGCAGCACGTTTCTGGTTCCTGAGCTTCATAAAGCTCAAAAATGAAGTTTATGGCTTCTCATCCTGTGGCTGTATGATTAGCAGGGAGGCTTTGCTGATACAAGTTTTCTTGGGCAAGTATCTCCACCTATCTGCGGGTTATGTGGGATGCCCTTGGTTGCAGGAGGATGTTGGTGTTTTACTCCTCAACTTGGGAGGACCGACCTCGTAGACATGGAGTAGGACACCAACTGGTTTACAAGGAGCTTGGCATTGACACTGTAGTGTCATGGTTTTTCCAGCAGGTTTGCATGACGAGTAATTTTTCACTGGATTGGACAATGGTATTCACTGGAACAAAAGAACCACCACTCTTCCTGTTAGTTCATGTGCTCTCTCTTTTTTAAGTTGTGAAGGACATTGGAAATACTTGAGTTTATTGTGTTTTGTGAACTTTAAAGGGTCAGGTTCACTGTCCTCTGGTTTTCTTATCTGGTGTATCTTCCATTGGAGTGAGTGAAGTTACACTGATCTGTCTCCATTCTAGTTTTGGACCCTAACTGTGTGTATGTTTGCATGTGTGTATGCACGTGTGTAGGCACGTGTAGACATGTGAGTGCACACGTTTATAGAAATACATTGCAAAAGACTGAATGTCCAGAAGACTGGTAAGTTCATGAGGCATCATGTGAAACTCCCAAAATGCTGTCATTAAGGGCATTCTATGGAAAAGTCAGTGCAGCAGTTTTTGAAAGCATATTAGCTATGCTGAGCATACTCCAAAGGCCTGAGAGTGCTCCTGAGCCACGTGTGGCTATACCACATATGTCATTGGGTGTTTTTTGGATCCCTTTCGTGGCCAAGATGCAGATTCGGAGAAACTAATCCATTTTAGATAAAGATAGCAGAAAACTGTTCTAATGAAGTCTCAAAAAGGAAAGCAGAGACTTAAGGATATGATGACAAAAATGATGTATAGTTTATGCAACCTTAATTTCACCTTGGCTAAGCTTTTTTTTTTTTTTGTGGGGATGGGATATATAAAGTATTGTATGGGTGAGTGTAATCCAGTGAATGGTTTATGGACACACTCCTCCAGGGAGTGTTATAAGTTCATGACTGAGTGCTAGATTTTGCATTTGGATCTCTGATTTAACTGCAAGAGGTGTAAAAACTGATGCATCGAGCCAACTCCCTACTGGTTACACATCTGAGACTCAAGTGCTTAGTTTGTTACTTTTAAAGCTATAGTAAATAATTTTAAACACAAAGTGTGTCTCTTATTGTTTTTGGAAGGCTTACTGTTTCCAATAAATGAGGACAAATCTAAAGCAAACAAAACATTGTGTGATATTGGTAGAAATTATTATATTGACTCCAAACCTGTTTGAAACAGTAGCTGTAAGGGACTTGTGTATTTTGGTAGCTTTACTAACTTTTGTTCTCCTTCTGTCTCTTTTTGGGGTTCAGCCATCACAAATGCAGAAGCTATGCAGATCTGGAGATAAAGGTACTTTTTGTTGGATGGGAAGGATGGCTTGAATTAATAATCTAAGATGTAGGCTGCTGGCAGCACCCTTGGTGCTTCAGAAGAATCACAGCACAGCTGCAAAAGCAGAACAGATTCATAGTGTTTAAGGCCAGTGATAGTGATTAGCATTAGTTATTATTATCATCACAATTATTTTACTTTTACTGTGTCCCCGAGTGGGCTTAGTGCCTCATTAGAAGGATCTAAGTCCTGCATCCAGAAAGTTTGGGATGTATGTGAAAAGCTTGATGCACAGGTGAACGGAGAAGACTGTGCCAGAGTATGAGCTTTGGTGTAGAGGAGGCAGTAAGGATTATGGACACAGAGTAAATTAGTTACTGACTTTGGGTGTACATTTGTCTCAAAATTTTAAAATGTGTGGACAGGCCTGTGAGAGAGAGTGCATGCATATGTGGAGGCAGTGTGATAGGCCTTTACAGAAAGGTAGGATGTGAGGTGGACTTTCTGTATGAATTTTGGTAGTCTTAGGGTGTGAAATAACGTGGATTGAGGTAGTCAAATTCATGGAGGAAGAACATTTATGAAGGTTAGTGTCACCACTGGTGTGGATGAAAAGGAAGAAAAACACTAACATAGAGACATCACTGAACAATGTTTTCTGTTACCCTCTCTTTACAGCTTTCGCAGCCCCCTAAGCTTTTCCTGCAAGAGTTAGGTTCTGTCATCTGGAGAACCAGCAATGGAAAGTTCTGACTGTTTGACAGAAGCTAGGAATAAAGACACATGAACGTAGGCTGATACAGGAGTGGATGTCAACTTGTGCATCACCAAGTTTTTTCCCCTGCTGTTGCAGGATGCTGAAGTCACATACATTTCTCAGCCTCCCCTGTGGAAGGATTTTCCTCCATCCCATTCCTGTGGGACAGTGGTTGAGGCACCTCGCCCTCCTGATGGTTAGTCACGTGCTTGTGAATTCCAGTCTCAATGTATTTGCAGCCAAGTATTAATCGTTTGTTCTTATGCCAAAATTGTCTTTTATCTTGAATAGCTTCTCTGCCTCTCTGCTGCTTATCTCTTCTCCAACCCCCTGCAATTACAGAGAAATTACATTCCTTCGAAATAGGTTATAAAACCTTGCATAACATTTGGGCCAGACTGATGGCTTGGTAGTTCACTAGATAGGTTCCTCCCCCATTCTTAAAAACAGGTATTATGTTTGCTGCTTCTGTAGTCATTTGTATAACCTCTGACTGAAGAGATTTATTAAAAGCTAAGTTTTCCAGTAAATTGAACAGAGAGCACAAATCTTGTTTGTAAAGTTTCTCATTTTTTCCACATGTATATACAATTTCAACCTGAAACTACTATGTCTTGTATGGTTTTGCTTCCTTTCTCTGAAAATACAGGAAGGATTTTAGACTGAGATTTAACCACTTCAGTGTGAATTTTCTGCCGTTCTTTTTCTCAACCTCTGTGGTGACAAATGACAGTCAGTGCTATGGCTTAGCCTGAGAGGGAGGAATGCTCTTCAGCTCCATCAGAGCAATGGTCTTCTGGGCTTGGGAGAATGTAAGGAACTGAGGGAAGGCAGAGGAGGTCTTTGGAGTAGAAAGCAAACATCAAGTGAAATAAAAAGGCAGGAAAGTTGAAGAGTAAAGTCATTACATGTTATTATTTTCTGAAACATTTTTAATTCTTCAAACTTGAAGCAATGATTAGAAAATCCCTTGTTGTCTCTCACTGACAAAATCCAGAATTAAAACTCAGAATATTTATATGTAAATTGAACTGCAGGTGCACTTTTGTGGCGGGGGGGGGGGAAAGATCTTCATGAAGTCTATAAAAATCAACCAGAAAATTCTGTGCAGACTACACAAAATTAATATATTTTCCTGAAACAGTGTGGGATAACTCCATAGGTCGTCTTTTCATCTAAATGCTGGTTGTTCATATTTCCCAAGTGAAGAACTCTTTGATTCTGATGGCCATGTGTCACATGGAAAAGAACTGATGAGGGTATGGTTTCCAAACTTTTTTTTTTTTTTCCCTACAGTGAGAGTATTTTTTTTCCCCTCGGTACCCTGGAAGATTATTGAATAGAGGTATTATTGCAGTCAGTGTGTCATTTTACTGTACTTCAGTTCATTTAGTCCCAGGTGTACTACGTGTGTGTTCAGTCTAGGGGAGGGCATGGGAGCATTGCCAAGCCCTTCAGTTATTCTTGGCTCAGAGCCTAAGCACTACATTTTTCTAACTTATGAAATGAATTTCAACTTGTAACCTGTGGCACTTTCAAGGTCGTGATTGGAAGGTGTCAGGTGTGCTTTAAGAATAGTTCAGCAAGGAAAGGACCTATTTTAAAAGTGTCTTTTCTTTTTTTTTTTCTTTTTTTCCTATTTTTTAAAATAATTGCTGGCTAACAAATAGCCCAGAAAGCAAACTAGCATGAACTCTTCAACACCTCTCCAAATTCAACAAAACTGACGTTTATAGCTTTATTGTAGCAGAGACATGGCATTTGGATTCAGATTGTTTGGGCTGCAGAGTGTCAGTATAAATAGCTATGATTGACTTTTGTATGGAGCACATCTGGAAGCAATTTATGGCATTCCAGCGAGATTAAAGCATGTTCTAAAGGCATTTCACCAGTCTTTTTTTTTCTTCTTTTTTTTCTGGCTATGGTGAATAAAGTTTCAAAGATGGTTTAGCTGCTGTTTCTGTTAATGTGGACCATAGTGAAGTCAAATTAAGGGCAACTGAGGAAAATGGTGCATTTGTTTGGTTTTGTTTGTTTTGCTTTGCTTCCCAGAATAGAAAAACCCTGAAGTGAGTGTAACTGGAACTATATTCTGCTTTGGAAGGTAAGATATGGTATTTGACACTGGGACGCTTATACATTGAGAGCCAGCAAACTAAACAAACTCGAGGTGCTGGAAGTACTGACTCATGAGAACATATTTGAAAGACTTAAATATTTGGTAATGGGGATGAAATGATGGGGCACAAGAACCAGCTTGCTGATTTTGAAGTATATAAAAATGTATAGAAGCAAAACAAGAAGGAAGAGAAATTATTTAGCATGACCCATCATGAAGTAGTTGGGATGATATGAGGAAATTCAACACATGAGATTTGAAGCTGGATGGGAAAGTTTATCTAACGGGGCTATTGCACTGGGGCCCAGAGATGAACTGGGGATGGTAAACAAACTTGTGCTGCAGAGTATGCTGGTTTGTTAGCAAATTTCTGTCTCTGCAGCAGACCTGCTGGCCCGCTAAAGCTTTCCTGCTTGTGGCTATGGGGAAGTGGGTTAAAGGTTTGAGTTGCACAGTTTCTCGAAGTGCTGCTGCAGGGCTGGCTGCTGTTAAGATGTGTTGCTGGGCAAAGGCTACTAAGAAATAGTGGAAAGCTGAGAATTCTGCTACTGATTGCTGTGACCGTGGTGTATCAGGGTTGGCTGGTGACATTGATTCCAGGAGCCTTTGTGGGGTTTTTCCCAGTGCTGTTGGGATGTGTGAGTGCTGCTAGTCCATTGTTATTTTTATTAACAGGATGGGACTAATTGTTTCAGTTCTTCTCTTGGTATTTTTGTGACAGTGCAATACACATGTCAAATGCGCTGCCTAAAAATATACCTGTACAGCAGTCAGAGGTGTGGCTTCAACATAACTGGATGAATGATGAGCTTCAGCCTGCCTGGTTTGGCCTGAGCTACAGAGAAAGCGCAGCAGCATATACTTGAGTGCAGGATCACCTGTCTTCAGGCCAGCCAGTGCCCGTGTTCCTCCATTTTCATTGCTGTTTGTACTTGAACTAGCTCAACTAAACCCATTTTGGAAGTGTACCTCCCTTCTGGTTGCTTTATAGCTGTTCCATGGTCAATAGCTCTTTAGACCTTACTTCCTTGCTTTTGTATCTGAAGAAGAAAGTACATTTCTCTGGTTCAGTCCCTCACATCCTTGACCGATGGTTTGAAAGTATAAGCTCCTTTTTTTCTACCTTCAGAGAAGTATTTAGGATAATAACATAGAATAAGGAAGCAAGAAAATAGGGTCTGAAACCATTAAGTAGATTAAATGCAGTTTTAAATGAATATAGGGAAGAGTATGGGAGCACATGACTTCTTGGTAGGAGCTGTCTGGTGTGAGGATAAATCAAGAAAAGAAAAGAAATGTGAAAGTCATGAAGGTGGGATATTACTTTGGCGGCTGGCTCAGTGGCAAAAGTGCTTGGTAGATAATTTTTTTTTAAATGCTGTAATTTAATTTTTCACTGCACTTCTGGCCTACCTCATGCCAAATGTAAAGTTACATATATTATGACAAATTTTATTTTATTTTAATTTATTTTATTCCAGTCTTAATAAATCCCACTTTTAATTAGACCATATGAGGCTTGAACTGCCCTCTAGGAATTTTATGCAGACTGCAGGGGAAAGGTTAAACAATATTCAGCCTTCAAAAAGTGGCAATAAAAATGAGCTCCCAGAGTGTAGCCCACTTGGATCACTTCCCAGCCAAGACAGGACACAGACAAAATTCATGAAAAGGATTCTGGTGCTGTACGAGGGTCGGGAGTCTGGCAGGTGCATGATGCTTGTATAATTACTCTTGCAGGACTGAGTTTAGGTGTTCATTGAGATAGAGCATTTATGTAAAGAGTGTGTTTGCATGTGTAAAATCTTCATTATATGTTGACAAAAGCAATTGTCAGAAAAGTTTTTATTTGGAACTACATCTTTTTAGAGCCCATTCAGATGCTTTTAAATGCACCAAACATGTACTTGGTTTCCTTGTTAATCAAGGTGTTTCTATATAATTTTGTGCATTACCTTGGCTCACCTTATATATAGAACCAGAAGCCTGTCTTGCTTCAGGTTTTGCATCCAAATAATTTGCTGTGAAATTCTGTGCTATGACAAAGTGTGCTTTGTGCTTCAGCATCCGAGCTTTATTTGTTAAAAAAAACCTCTTTCTGTCTCTCTTGCTTGTGAAGACAAGCACGGTGCCTTAAACCAGAGGTGCTAAACCAGTGCGCTGCTCTTCCCGAATTTTCACACAGCCTGGAGCAAGAGGTGTCCAATTTGAACTGCTTGGTCCCTGTTACTGTGGGACTTCTTGACTGATGACTCAGATGGTACTGTTGCTCATTGCATGTGTTTAGAAGCAACATCATCAATATTAAAGGTTTTCCTAGCAGCCAGAGAGAAGAGGAGAATCGCGTTACAGCCGCACGCTGACTAACAGAGTTGCAATGCCTCAAATCCCCTAGTTCAAATCCCTCCCAGTTCCCTCAGTTTAGCCATAGCTGTTGGCAATAATTTGCCTTGGGTACTCCCAAATTTAACATTTAGATACTCGTAACAACAGCTTAGTCCTGTAGGCACCTTCCTTTGTCACTCCTGACAACTGAGACTCAGCTATGCTTGCAAACCTATTTAGGTGCTTGAAGTTTTCATATTAGGTATCTTGTGACACTTTTCAAAGTGCCTGAACAGGTTCAGTTATGTATATAGATTTGTACATACTTGAAAATAAAATTAAAACATAGTGTTTTGGTGGTAGAGCTCCACTGGCATCAATGGTACTTGTGATGGCTTCAATGGAGCAGAGATGCTTTCACCCCTCCTTGCAGCAGTGTTGCTGCGCACCCCCCACAGCCCTTTGAGCAGCCTTCAGGAATAACTTGTGCAGCCAGTCCTGCGTTCTTGCGTGGGCCCTGAAAGAAAACACATGGAAAATGACTATAATTGGTTTGTGCTGCCTGATTAATTCATTACTTATTTCCTGACAAGTTCATTGAAATGTAATTTTCTGAGTGGTGATAATATCCACAGAGTAAAAGATGGAGGATGGACGAGTTGAGAATACTAAATCACAAGCAGAATTGTTGCAGGGAGACTTTGTTCGGCTTTTCATTAGAGATTGCATTCTGTTATTATATGGCCTCATTAGTTATGCTGATTGAGGCAAGGGAAACTTTAATGACTGCTGCGTTAGGCACTGGAAATATATTTTAACTTACTGATACGGAGTATGGAAAATAATTGCTGGAAGTGTATTGGCAGGATTGATAGGGGCACCTTAGACCCTCCATTACTTTTGGATTTGGAGAGCTCTGAGATTGTTCTTGTTATGGAGGGCAGTTGACTTTCCTGGTATTTCTGCAGTTACAGGTTTAGGGCACACACTTTATGTTGTTTCCAAGCTCTATTTTAAAGGTGAATTCACAAGCTACCTTGCGAGTGTGCTGTCTCGTTGTTAGCTGCCCTCTAAAATTCACAAGCTGTCTTTGCATGATGCAGTTATTTAGCAGTCTCGTAAAATGTATATCTGGTCATCTCTTATCAGGCTCATTTAAACAAAGATATTTAAAATTGACATTCTTACACAAGGGTCTAATTTACAAATAGCAATAAATAGTCCAGGCAGCGTGCCAGAGACACCTTGGAGGCTTGTAACCTGATGCTGTCTGGAGCGGATGAGGACTGTGACAATTCCATGCTTTTTTAATAATTAAAATATTGAACTGCTCTTGTACCTGATCCAAACAAGCATTGGTAGGGTTGATCTTGCCGACTTAGCCCTAGTGTAAACTCACGAGAAGTTTCCAAACAATTTTCTGTGTGGATTTTCTCATTAATAATTTTCTTTGGAATGGAGATTAGTCTGCTGGATGTGTTTTTATGCACACACATGAGTCAATGGAAAGTATTATTTAGTAAGTTTTACTGAAACAGTAGCGTTTATAAACATACATGCTGTTTGTTCACCAAAATAAAGTGTAATGCAAGTAAGAAGTAACATTTTATAAGGAGAGAGTTAACAAGAGGTATGGGAATTTGCTTAACAAGAACTAGATTTTTTTTAATATTTCAAAGAGGCTATTTATAATGTCAGCCAAAAAGCTTTATAAATAAATGAGGCATTAGACTTACAACAGAAAGTAGTATAAATTATAACAATGATGATGATTACCCATTTCACTGACAGGCATATGTAATGTTTTATTTGTGTTTGAACTGAAGGAGTCTGATGGTGTATTTTAGAAAAAGGTAATGAAGAATTAATTGTTTCTTTATTAATATCAGTGATGTTTAATGGTAATATATCCTCTCGCTCTTAGAATGGATGTGTGGGTGACATTGTTCAGAAGTGCTTTCCAATTATTTTAACAGAAACCATATGTACAGAGGGTAGGCGAAGTGCAGGATATCAAGTCTAGGTAATTGATGCTATGCAGACTTATAGACTTTCTCATTTAGTTTTTAATTAAAGTTTCAGTGCAACAGAATCCTTTGAAGTAAATTATAATTAATCGTCAGTAGGTAAAGTTGCTCTGAGGAGAACATAAAGCCGCCAAAACTGTTTTTCATATTGTGTATATATTGATCAATCAGTCAATATTAATTGATTTATATGTAAGTGTACCGTGTGAACTATTTGGGAAACTTAAAAAATGTTGGATGTGAATCCTATTAGGGCAACAGTTATTTTGTCATGGGTGTCAATCAATAAATACTTAAGTAGATTACAGATCCAATATTATTGTACTAGTTCAACTATGTGATTACATTTCAAAAAACTCTGTGTTGTTATCTTTCAAAATAAATTTTTATTCCATTTCCTTTTATTGTTAGTGTTTCATAATTTCTTTCCACAGTGATTATCTTTGAGATCATCAGTATTAAATGGTACATGAAAATTAACTTTAAAAATTAACTTTCATAAGCATGTATGTATTTTGATGAAACTTCTTGTATGCTACATTTTTTTTTTTGTTAGGAATCTGTATTTTCCACTGAATGAGATTCCCTTTAAATGTAGTAGTGAAACAAGTTATCTTTTCAGTAATTCACTGGTATGTGATAAAATATTATGAATTGCTATAAAGGAAGAGTCCCAGATATTATTTAGATAAAAATCCTATTGACGTTAGAAGATTAAATCCTGACACTGTTGAAATCATTGTAAAATATCCCGCTGAGTTCAATGGCATTAGCATTTTCACCTTTGGAGTTTGTTGAAAGTAGGGGTAACATGTTAAGAATTAAGATAAGGAGATCTGGGCATTAAACTTCCTTAGAACCTTCTGCAAATCCGAACCATATTTCTTTGTGCTTCAGCTTCCTGGATGTAAAATGGTGTTAATAATTTCTTACATCGTAGAAATGCTGAGGAGAGAAGCTAAAAGCTGACAATTTTTTTTCAGGTTCTGATGAGTTTAAAATCATGCAAGTATGTAGATGGATTAAACAAATACCCACTGTCTTGATGTCTGGATGTTGTAAAAATAGCAACCTAGGAATTGTACATGTCATCCAGATAACTAGATTATTCTTGGAAAACACAAAAATAACTTTGTACCTAGGAAGTTGTCACAATGTTCACGGAGTGGCGTAATTTAACTGTGTCATGAAAAACAACAAATATTTGATAGGTGGAAGAGCCTTTCCTATTTTTTGCACATTTATTTTCTGTTGACAAGGAGGAAGATGGGCAGATGATGAGCTAATTTAAGCATATGCTGAACTTTAAGCATATAACTGAGCCATGTGTTTAAAATACACGTTTTCGTGATCTGAAGGCCTGCAGCTCGTGCTGAATGAGCAGGATCTAATGAGATCCAAGCCATGATAAGACATAAGGACTTATCAGGCAACCCTTTTTCACAGAAAATGTAAATTTTAAGATAAGACCAAATTCTGCTGTGCAAGCCTATGTTTTTTCCTTGTCATATTTATAAAATTCTCTTTGGGAATGGTGAAACACTTTCTTTTTGTTCATGTACCTGTGAGAGGCTTAGTTCAGGTTAGAGAGCCTGAGCACTGTGGTGGTTTCAGTTTTTTGTGGTAATGAAAAACAGATAATCCGCATGGTTTTGTGAAAACATGAAGGGCATGTAGAGGGCGTGTGAATGAGCGAATTCGTCTGACAGTATTTTTAATGATACAAAAAGAATAAAATAATCCTTTACTTTCTCCAGTCAACCCTTTATTGGGCACTAAGAACAATTAAATATGGGAAATAAAATTGAATGGCCTTTTAAGCAATCAATGTGAACTTCTGTATTAAATTACTGTAGAATAAAAATATACTGTGTCATCAGTCTTTAAATACCTCACTCATTAAAAGGTTGTGCACTAACCTCTGATCTCTAATCCTCTGGATTATTAGTATTAATTTCTTTTTCTTTTTTGTCTTTTTCATTTTTTACGGGACAGTGGGAGTCAATTTCCACATATATCAAATTAGAGCATGGTTTTAAGAAAACAAACTGTATGACTAATCGTTTGAAAGGAGAAAGAACGTGATTCAGTCTCTCTATGTTTTTTTGTGTGGTGTGCATGTATCCTTAATATTTTTTAAAGGTTTGTTTTTTTTTTTAAGGTGAAGAAGGAAGATTCTCCACCCTGACTTCTTCACTGTGTCAGGTATCCATCTGAATGAGGTTAGGAGTCCAGGTTTAAGCCTGTTCCCGCTCCCTGGGCTGCAGAAGCTCGGGGCGGGGGAGCTGGTGTGCTTCACTGGTCACAGAGGGGACTCTGGGAGCCAGAGCAGCTCCGGCAGCCGGAGGGTTTCTCTCCCACCTGTGTCTGCCCATTGCATGACCCAGCAACTTGGTTCCTTGGTGAACTGTGGGATGATGGGTCATAGCACCACAACGAACAAATCTGTAGCCTTAGTGAGATCTCTGTGAGTTGCGAGTATGCTGCTGCTGGCAGATAGAAAGCTTGCTTGTTTTTCAAACCAACAGCTCACAAGTATTGATTTTCATCTGGCTTGCCCCAGCCCATTTTTTCCCCCTCTGTTAGCAGCCAAATATTACTTAGATATTTTGTAGCTGTCTGACTGTTTCTGCCGGGTTGTCATGCTACAGCGGTTGTGCCAGCAGAAGGAGTTTATCAGTGCATGACTCATGTTGTGGAGTTTTAGAGGGATCATAACTGCCTAAAAACCTTTCTTTGCAGAGCTGAAAGCAGTCAGCAACTTAAGTGTCAAAAGGAGTCTTTTGGGGTAAAGGAAACCTGCTTTAGCCATACCAAAAAGGCGAAGAGGAGAGCAGGGTACTGCTTTGGGATGAGAGTAGCAGAGGTAACTCCCTCCATAGCTGAACAGCCAGAAAGGTGGTGGTGGTGCTTTATGTTCTTTTTAGTGACCTGTGTGCTGTCTAGAGGTTGGTCTTTCTGTCTTTTAGCTGTTCGTACTCTTGAGACGTAGCCATAAGCTCTGCAGTAAATTGTCCTGAAGGTCATTTTTCTGAGGAGTCAAGGTTCATGCCCTTTCCACTGCCTGGATGGCTGAGTCTGCTGTGACACAGCAGCGGCTGTGCCTTCATTACTGTGTCTTTGTGACCATCACATATTTTCCTTTCCATGTTTAAGGACTGGTAAGCAGTATTCTCTCTAGCCAGTATTGGCACTGCCTGTTTGCAGCTGTAAACTGCACACCTGCTGTATGGTTATCCTTCTAGTGACTACAGTGGGCTTTGCAGTGGGTTGGCTTTGAAAAGCCCTGCTATAATTGTCTGGTATTCATTGATTCATCTCATATTTATTGTGATGACTTTAACAAAGCTGATCTCATTCCATATTCATCCAAGTGTTCATACACAACTTTTTACTGTAATTCATCGTCGTTTAACGGGAGTGTTGCCCTGAAATCGTTTTGCTCAGAGGGAGATCTGGAATTGTCTCACCACTGCTTTATGCATTAGCAGGTTTGTCAGTCAGGAGAATTTTTCACTGGAATGCTAACCTTGATATGAGAAGCAGATTTCATTGCTGGAAATCAGAAAAGAAAGGAAAAGCAGTTTGTTTCTGCATCGTGAAACAGAAGCACTAGGAGGCAAACTACTGAAGGGTTCTTACAAAGAGGCTTATGAACTAGTTGTAAATCTGTATAATTCACTTTTAAAAGCTATATCCCTTATTTCTAATTTCATCATCCAAATTTTGAATTGTAGTTGAACACATTCCCTTTCTTTACTTTCTTCCGGTATTTCAATTGGTCAGTGACTTGATGGCAAGTAATAGTTCAGAAATCTCACAGGGTAGGAAGCTAAGCAGTTGTAACACCTGTCACAACTGCCCTTTCTGTCTTATTTTCCTTTTAATGGCAATAGATGTTGTTTTTGAGAGATTTACATTATATTGTCTAAGAATTCTCTAACAATACATTAGATATTTAAATTTTATTTTCTTAAACACATATGAAGAACTCCTAGAAATTTCAAAAGGAACCTTCTTCTTAATTTATCTGGAAATTTGTTATTCATGTGTTCTATTACCCAAGTATTTTTCCTATAAGTCTTCTGGGCTATATATTTGAATATTTTCATTTTTCAATTAATTTTATTTTGTGAACAGTTTATCTGTAAACTGGATGAAACTTGCTGTTGCTGTGACCAGGGAGAAAACTCCAGTTGACTTCAGCTGAAGTAGGATAGCAGCTTCTTTTCTTGTCCCTCCTACTGTGGAGTCTTAAATAGGGCCTAACACAAAATCTTTACAAGTCTGTCTGGAGGCTGACCTTGACATGAGTGTGCTTTTCATCAGGCCGATAAAGGACTGTTTGTTTTGGGCTCTTTCTTCCCTTTGTGCCAGCATTGCTATAAATGGGGTTTTTCTATAAATATTACCTGCCTGATGCACTTTCCCTTGTAGTTTGACAGCATTTCTTTTCATTGCCTTATAGTCCGATACAACAGAGAGCAGAGCAGTTTCTTTCATGTGATCTCAATTTTTCTTCATTTCCCACTGTCTAAAGTACTTCAGTGTCTCTTCTGTTGTGTCACTTGAGCTTTAATTCCTTTTGAAGTCATTGTTATAGAAAGAGTACGGGACTAAAGGTGTGTTTGAAAGGGATCGGTCCTTCAGATTTGGGAATTGCTTTTCTAAAATTGTGAGTTAAAATCTTGCTTGAAATTATTTCAGCGTGGTAACCTTTTGTGGCTAGAGGAGGGCTAGCTCTCTTGATGCTAAGTGCCACAGGCACACATGATGATGGTCCTCCTGGCAAGGAGACAGCAGCTCTCCAGGGGTCTTGCTTGTCCTTTCTGGGACAGGGCTGGCTTAAACACCTGCTTATCTTGAACACTATTTTACCGCGTGCTTTATTTCCTGGCAACTTCAGCACAATATTTTCTTAGCACAAGAATAATGGAGATAATATATTTTTTCTCTTTGAAAGTGACATAAGATCTTCTGCATTAGGATAACATTCATGATGCTTGTATTCCTCAGGGTCAGTCACATGAAGGTGGTTGAAAGCACGGGCCTATATCTGTGGGAGCAATGAATTCCCCAATCCTCTTGTTGAGGTTTGTCCTTGGAAACCTGATGCAAAACATAGTACATCTGGACGTGGCCAGGTTGCAACTTCTGCCTACTCGTGGGCAATATTCTGAAAGCAGGCGTAGGAAAGCAGTCAGAATGCTGGGAACAAAAAACCCTGCAGTAGTCCCATCTTCCCACTTTCCCAGCAGCTGGGGAAGTGAGGCTGGCCGGTGCTGCTGCCGGCATCAGGTCTGGGTCTGCAAAGCTATGGGCACTGTGTGGAGGAAACGTAGCTCCTCAAGTGGCAGCAGCCATTGCCTGTGCTGCTAGTGGGCACTGGAGCAGCAAGCCCAAAGCACGAGGGCTTCACCCCAGCTCTCCTCTTCTTCCTTTGTCCCCCCAACATTTAGGCTCTTCCTAGGGCAAGAGCAGCCCTCATCTTCAGGGTGCAGAAGTAATCGGTGTGCATGTGCTTATTGCTGTTTTGGAGAATGAAAGAGGACAAAATGAAAAGAGCATTTTCTTGTTGGTCCTCACTTGGACACACCAATGGGAGAGGTTGTTACTGAAAATTATATTGTAACTTATTACCTAGGCTGGGAAGAGGTCTCTTCAAGTCAGAGTGGTTGGCTTGGGCCACTTCTCTTCTGAGCCAGTCCTAAAAAAAAACTGTAGCAAGTGGCAATTTTTTTCTTAATTTTATCTTTGTTGTTGGTTTGTTGCATGTTGCACTTCTGCCTGTTACCTATTTTGTTAGGGGTGGTTTTTTTTTCCTCAAGGTTGCTCTGCTCAAGGAGACTTTCTCATCAGCCAGTGGTCCACCACAGAAGTTTCTTCAGTCCATCACTGGCCTCCTGTGCGGTGACCCTGAGGTCTACACTCCTCTTGCGGGCATGTTGTCCTCTCCCAAACAAACTTTTTCTTTCTCTCTTGTTTTGGTGGCAGCGAGTAGAACTGGTAGAACTGCCATTGTGTTTTTAATTTGCAAGCTGTGCAATCTCCTGACCAAAGAGAATACTTGCCTCAATAATGTGTGTGAGGATTTTGGTGTGCAGTGTGCCATCAGCTATATAAATCGTGTGGGCTTTCCTTGATAGTAACTTTATTGTTTCTTTCTCTTTGTCATTGAGGTAAAGCATAGAGACAGTTACTTTTTAGACCTACATAAACATAGCTTAACCCTGGCTGATGTAGATAAGCTGTTAACGGCACCTGAAGGCCTTACCCACATCTTCTGTGCTAAGGACTTCCCCAAGCCATCGTCTTGATCCTGCTTACGTGGAGCTGAGTTGCCCTTTTGTGTGTGTGAGCAGGGCCTTTGGAGAACCTGCAGAGTTTGCAGACAAAAGGAGTTATGAAATGGTGATGGGAAACTTCCTTTGGCATGTATTTTCTTAAAACATAGTTTGGTATTGCTTCTGTCGCAGGCTTGCCTGGGTGGTTTGCAGATGTTAGTAAGATGATGTGAGAAGCGTGAGAGCAGCGCTCTGTGTTACGTTAGGGAGGATATTCCCAGAGTGCTTACAGAGGTGGTAGAAAATGTGGCGATGATGAGTATACTGGATGAATGGGGTGAGATTATATAGTATATGTAGCTGTGTCCATACAGTAGACAGGGTGTAGGGTATTTACAGTACACATAGCAACGTACTACCTGGGTTAGGTGAAATGGGAGATGATTCAGATGGCATCTGAGTATGAGAGTATTTGGCTAAGTAATGGTTAAGGCTGTTACTGCTTTTGATGTCTATGCCTCAATTTTTCCTATTTCAGTCAAACTGTAGAGAAGGGCTGTTACTGAAAAATATATTTATTTTGTCCTAAGCAAGCTGTTACCCACCTTTAATGTACTGCTAAGATCCAGTGATGCAATATTTATATTATAGTTCTCTTGCGCTGCTAGTGACTATTAATCATGTTGAATGTGTTTTACAAAAAGGAAATTATCCAAAAAAGCATTTTGAGAGCTGTTAAGTAATGTTAGAATTTGTGTTTGTAGGGAAGATTAATAGTCCTGTACAGATTAAAACGCTGGACATATACTTAAGCAATGCCTGAGACATCTCAACTCCAACCTCTCAATGGCATGATCCAGTATGTAATATATTCCCATGCATGTAGTGGGGTTGTGAAAGCGACTTTTCCCAAAAGCTTGGCAAAGATTTATAGCCATCAGTGGTGTTACTAGAGTGACATGAAGTAGAAACTTCTCAAATTAAATATTAAATATTTTAGGTGCTTTTAATTTGTCCTAATTTCTCAGAAAAGCTAGTGAAGCTGACAAGTGATGCAGATGTGTTAAGACCTCATTCAAAGTCCAGTAAAAACCTGATACCAGCTGTAAACTGGCTTTTGCATATTCAGTTGCAAGAGAGGGCTGTTCCCTGCATTAACAGTCCTGAGCTCAACTCCTCTGGCTCCTTCAGGAGTAGTAAGTCATTGCTGTGATGATGTGCCTCAGTGATTTTACTGTCTATGAAATAGAGACCATCTTCATAGGAACCTCTAAGGGGTTCTTTGTAATAATATTGTATTTTTTAAAAATGGGTGTACCACTCTATATAATCTCCACTAATCGGTACATAAACCCGGTTTGGCAGTTTAAACAGTATGCACAAAATATGAGATTTGGCTCTGCCTACTCCAATAGTTAAAAGCTTTACTCTGGTGCGAACCACTCATTTAATAGTTTTTAAGTGCAGTACCCAGGCTTGTGTTTCTGTATGCCATGTACATTTTTTTGTTCTGTTCTGTTGTGTCTGTGAGCAAACAAAATCTTGTCTAAATTAAAGGATTACTTTCTGAAATAAAGACTTGTTCTGTGGAGTTTGCATAAGCTAATCTCTGTTATTTGGAGTCGATAGGATAAAAATTCAATGTCCATTATTCTGGCATTTTCACCAAGTAATCTTGAGTCTGGAGCTAGTTTTCATCTGTTATTAATATTTCTGTGATAGATGGGTTTATTTTCTACCTACACATGGCAAAGATGTATTGTTTTAAGCAAGTTACCCTTTTCCCTCTTTCCCCATAAACAAAAGTACTTTCATTAATCTGCTTTCAGAAGCCTGAAATGAGTTTTTCTTCCTCTGCACAAGTAATTATAGGTGGGCCATGGTTTAAATAACCTACTGGAAAATCTTTTTTCCTCTGTAGCGTGGCTGAGAAGAACTCTGAGAATGAGTCTTCTATGTTCAAGTCTCTGTACTATGGGAAAAGGCATAAAAGCCATTGGGAGGCTGGAAAAAGAAGTTATTCTTTGCTGGTTGGCCATTTTTACCCTCTGTGTTGTAGTTGGCATTAGTAGTGGAAGAAGGAGTCATATGCTGCTACTGCTAAGTAAAATGATTTCTTTTAATTTGGGGATTTTAGAGCTCTTTTTTTAAAATAAGTTCAAGTAAAATGTAACATTATAAAACACCTCTTTTTTTGTCAAGTAGACAAGAGAGACGAATAATCTTCCAAGGTTTCCACCATTCTCATTCAGTAATCGTGATTATCAGATGCATTTTTGTTTTAACCTGAAAGAACATACTTTAATTTTCTAGAAACTGATTTTACTTCCTTTTCATCAGCTCCTTTTCACCTGACTTTTTAGGACTGGAAGGTATGTGGCAGGTTGTTGGTGGTTTTTTCCTCCTCTACCTAGACAAAGCTAAGAAAATGCAGCTCACACTTCATTCAAAGTCAGCACAGCCCCCTCATTTACCAGTGTTGCTGTCCCTTATAAACACATTTTTCTCAGTATGCTGCCATCATGCTACCATTGCTTGCAGATCCTACTCTTCTGGAGGCTTGCTAGGTCTCAGGTGTGATGCCCATGGTATCAGACCTGAAGTGGCTGCAGTTGGAGCCACCTTCCTGCTTCCTCAGGGAGCGGGTACCATTACAGTCAATGTAGGTTATCGATGGCACCCACCTCTTGCCACCTACTAGGTCAAGAGGCCCTGTTTCTGACTTTGGCAGTGAAGTGATATGGATGCTATGGTCAATTCTTCATGCTTGTATAATGAAACTCCTGTGCATGGCTAGAGTATGGCACCCCATGTTTGTTTTTGAAGTGGGGTCAGGATGTAGTAAATAATACTTTGATATCACTAAGAGAGTGTCTGCTTTTCACTCTCCAGACATCTCACACAGATTGCTTGTTTCCTGGCATAGCAAGTGTTTTGTTCCTTGATTTATAGTTTGCTGTTAGTGTCTGTAGCTGCAACTTTTGTAGCTGATGCTTTCTATGTCAAATCTTGTAATTTTCCAGAATTAAGATTCTGTCTTTTGTTAAAGTAATGCTTCATTGACATGTGGTCTGGCTGGCAGATAACAAATTTTCAGAAAAAAAGAACAAAGTATTTTGGTGTTCTTCCCTCTCCCACTCCTCACCAAGCCAAATGTCTTTGGATTAATTCCATAAATATGCTGCACATCTGTGAATTACCAGACTCTTGACAGTTACCTGTCCGGTACTACATCATGCTGATCCTTCAGATGGGAGTGTGTGTGTGTAAAAATAATTAATTGCTCTTTTGATTCCTTTTCTAAGTGATGACACTACAGCATAGGGCTAAGTGAAATTTGCTTTTTGTCCTGCCTCCTCAGATGATTTACACTACAAGGCAATCCTCATTAAGGAAGTCGATCAAATAACCTGGTTTATATAAAGCTCAGTCACAGCTGGTAAGGATTATGTACAGAACAAAGCCTGATGTTTGTTTTCATGTGTTTAGATTTCTAAAAGCCATTAAAGAGACCTAAGCTATGTTCTGGATGCCCTTCCTGTAATTAATACATAATACAGAGAGCAGTGGTGTATAAAGGGCTGCTCATCTCACCATAACAAATGTTCAGCGGCAATGTGATGATCATGAAGCGTTCAGTATGCACAAATGGAGAGTTAGGTAGCCAAAGCATCCAAGGAATCACAAAGTTGAGAGTCTGGATCGGAGCACACCCTGCCAAGCAGCTCCATCCGATTCACAGCAAGGGGTTTCCAGGCTAGGACTACTGATGGATTGTAGGGGAGGGCAGTGGGGGTGGTAGGAGGGTAGAGGGGACCGGAAGGGAAAAGAGAAAACTAGTGTTGCAGATGTTCAACACCACACAAGGTAGACCAACAGTGTGACATTTTGTTTGGAAATTTGCTGGCAGCCAGCACAGCTTGAGCATCGGTACTGCTGGTGTTTCACACGAGCCACCTCCTCTCTAAGCAGCAGCAGCCATCTGCTCCTGGGGTTGCTGCCTCTATGCAGGTGTGTTGCAGCAATCTGGTGCCTTGCTGGTGAGGAACAGCTACAGCAAAGTTTGTGTGGGAAAGAGAGCATTACAGGGATGGGCACATGGGAAAAAAATGTTTGTTGGTGCTTCTCAGACACTGGAGAAGAAGTGTCATCCCACCTGAATGTTGTAGCCATGTACAAAATGGTTACTGAGTGGTGGTGCTGGAGGGATTCTTTGCCCAAGACAAAATTTGGCTCTATCTTGTTTGATCCAAATCTGTTGTCAGCCAGTCCTCAAGCATATGAAGTAGGTGTCTGTTAGAAGTATTACCATGATTATTTTTCTGGTGAGCAAGCTATAGTACATGTATTTGTAAAAATGTGACAATACAAGTTCTGATGCCTTTTGAGCCAAAGCTTCAGACATAGAAGCAAATCCTTTTCTAGTGGGTCTGAACGATAAGCCTGAGAGGATAGGGAAACACCTACCTTCTGAGCATGTATTTCTCCTTATGCTGTTAAGCAAAAAGAAACAGGTTAGTGCTTGTTTCAGGTTCATAAGGGGGAAAACAAAGGGCTATAGATGACAATTAATTAAGTAGAGATAAAGCTATTTTTCATGCAAATATTTTTAACTGATAATTGAAGTTTGAGGGTCTCAATTTATGGCACTTGGCAACTAAGGCAAATGAATACACTTGTTTTTCATTGCTGCAGTATAAACTGCTTTTCTTGCTTGAGAAGCATCCTGTTTTCTTTAGGTTGAAGCATGTTTCGAACTTGTTTTCACCCTGAGGATTCAGTTTGCCTTAATAAATTCTGTTCCACACCAACTGCAGATGTTGAGGCTGGTGTCATAGTAGCCAGGATGTTTTCTTTCCTTCATCTGTCTGTCTCCCCTTTATCATATTTTCTGTGGGGTACAAATCACCACCACTCTTGTACAATTCTACTTTCCTACTTCTTTATGGATCTGTATCATTGTTTTTATTTTCTTATTATTTACTATGAATAGTACAGGCATTTCCTTATGTAAGAGAACAAATTCCTGTCCCACATGACCTCACTTCTTGTTGAACAGGAGGCTGCCTTGTCATGCCATTTCATCTGGACAGAGGAGATGGATATGAATGAGAGCTTGCTGGAAAGCAATACAGGATAAATGTTTTTTGTCTTGCAGTTGTCATTTGCCACAAGTTACACTTCACAGCAATGTGCATAAGTGAAAATTAGGTTGCAGTTTTTAACAGCGTGTGGGGAGAGACAGAAATGTCAAAGATCCTGTAAGGATCTGCTCTGCACCTTGCTGGGCAGGTAGCGCAGGTGTGCGCAGGAGCATGTTTGTACACTTCAATGTGTAAATATGGGTGCCCGTGTATGCACCCATTTGGAATTAACTGGGCTCACATTTTCATATGGTCAGACAAATAAACCTGTGACTGGCAGTTAAAAGTCTTGGATGTCTGTTACCTAAGGCTGAAAACACACTCTGGCTTTCCACTTCACCTCTCTTGGAATGATGTTGGGAATGGTACAAGATGCCTGTGCTTGACTAGTCTGTCGATACACTAAATAATACTCCTTACATACAGCAGCCTGCTCAGTTGTGACTGTTGTGCCTGCAAACAGTTACAGCAACTTGTTTTATTGTTTAGAAAGCATAAAAAAAAAAAAAGAGGATGTAGGTTTCCTTTGGATGAGCTGCATTAAAAATAGTACAGTGTCCGGACACTGGCTCTTTGGAGTAAAGAAGCGATGCTATTACAGGAGGTCCTTTTTGTGCTGGCAGCGTGCAAATGCCTCGTAGGAAACAGTCCTTGTGCTCGGAGGGTTTTGAGTGTCACTAGACAAGGCATGCCTTGGGAGAAGGAGCTCAGAGCGAATAAATATGTGATGGCAGCAGGTACCTTGCTAGGGACTGGGTTATTTTTTGCTTTGCTTGGGGGTTGTTGGGTTTTTTTGTCTGTTTTGTGATGGAAGGTAGTGCAGTTACATGACAAGAAGACTGAGGTGAGCTCAGGGGAAAAAAAAAAAAGAGTACGTGAATCTTGGAGAAGCAGCTGCGGGTGCATGGCTTCTTGGCACAAGACTCAAATCAAGGGGCAACATGCCAAGAAGTTCAGAGAGGACAGAGGGCAGAAGCAGAGGGAGAGGAATTGAGGAAGGCAGCAGGCATGGCTGGGGTGACAGTGGTGACCATACTGGGGTGAAGAGAGGGAAGGAAATCTGGGCTGGAGGAGAGCTAGATGCGCTGAGGTGGTCTGAAAATGTGGGACCGTGAGGGCCTGGGGTTGGGTGGAGGAAGGAAGAGAGAAAGAGGAGGTGGCGCTGAGTCTGGAGTAGAAGTGGAGCCTGGATGTGCTGTTGGGTCTCACACTGTGCTGGTTGCAGGCACTTTGCTGAAGGCAAGGTACAACTTTTAACATTTAAATAATGATTTACTGATCACTAAGGCTAGTGCTTAAACAAAACTCATCCCAGTAAGTGAAATCCATTATGAGAGTACATCTGCATTGATTGTCATGCTAGATCTTTATTCTCTCCCAAGTGTAGGATGGCACATTATCTCAGCTTTCTTCGGACAGATGGTTAATCCATAGTCTTTTGCTGCCTCAGCACACAGGTTGGTGATGAACTTGAGGCTGATGGAAAGTTGAAGTTAAGTTCCATACGTAAAGAAGCATACATTGGTTAACTCTGTGGAGGCTTTTAATTTTCTTAAGTGAAAAAAGCTTGCCAAATGTTCAATAGAAATATTCCTGTCATCTGTACTGCAAAAAGAAGCCCAAGCAGAGGAAACCAAAACATAATGGTCTGTGTTAAGCACTAAGATAGGTAGCGTTATCACAGCCATCCCATTGGACTTTTAAATGTAGGAACTGTATTTCATAATCCATCTTTTTCTGTAAATGGATCAAAAAAAAAAATGCTGACCGCAAAGTCTGCAAGCAGGATTCTGCTGAGCTGCAGACAGATGGCTTGCACGCCTTTCTTCGGACAGAGCTTTCTGTAATTTGAGTCAGCAGTAGCTGTTTAAAAGCATTTGGGTGCATGTTGTTTTCTTGTCATGGTACTTCTTCTGAACGCTAAATATGATGCTGATCTGTAGGTGCCTTGAGGGTCTTGGGGAAAACATTGATGAGTTATTCTCACCACCTTAGATGGCAAGCCAAAAAATATTTTTCCGGTGTTTCAGGATCGTGAAACAGTCCATTGAGGTTTTAGATGTTTTCTTCTGTTTACATTTAATAATGTTAGCCATGAAATAGAGGAGAACATACTGCCCTGGGACGAGGTATGCTGACAGTCATGGTTATTTGGCATTGTGGTCTTTGAGTATTGAGTATTGCAGTCTGGGGCAGCTTCTGCTTGTAGTTTTCTCTAAAATCTGTCAGTTGTACAATCACATCTTTCTGCGAAATAGGCAATTAGTAATCTATGGAGGATTTTGTTCTAGTTGTTTGTTAGAAATTTAAGTAACCAAAGAGCTAAATTTTCCTTTGAGGAAAGGGCTGTTGCTGTAACTACGAGAAGTTCCCTGGGTGCACTCAGGGGATTAGTTTGCTGACAGTGTCCTTACTATCCTGTAGTGAAGTGAGGAGCAGCATAGAGGTGGTCTACAGAATCTGCTGAATATTAAATACATGCAGATGTGAAATTAATAGAGGGATGCATGTATATAGCAGCAAATTTGTTCCATAATTTGGGTAATTTTTCTCAAAATCTCATATAAAACTGTGAATATAAGGACTCAAACAGTAGTGTTTTTTTCCAAGCAAATAAAATTAAATTCTGTTGGTACTGTTAAAGTAAACTCTCAAGGATGCTCTTGAAGTTGGTTTTCTGATTGGATATTGTACATCGTACCTTAACAGCACTGTCCCTTTAAAATATTTAAAGTAAATATCACTGTGAAGACAGTTTATAATATGTGATTGGAAAAAATTACTTCATATTTGATTTTTGCATATTTTCCATCCTCAGAAAATCAGGTGATGCTTCATTAAAATTAAGTCAGATTATCTAGACACTGTGTGTAAATACTTGCAATATGTTTAAATAGCATTTTAGCTTAGCAGGATGTAACATTTTAAAGAAAAACTGAGTTGCTTTGTCTCTGCCATTGTGAATTATCTGTAGGTATATTTAATGCTCATGAGATGTTACACTTGCATATAATTCACCCTGCTTTTTCTCAGATTGATATGAAATAATGATTATCTATTTTCAGCATACAAATATATAGAGAGAACTTAGTGCTGACTGTCACAGAATTAAAGTGTTTGAGAATATTTAGGATGTGTATGGGATAGTTTGAGGCCTGCTGTTGCTGTAGATAGGAGAATATGGAATAGAAACAAAAGCAGTGGCCTGTATTTGCTAGCATTATAGATATAATTATAAACAAATACCACTAAAAATTGTGCCCCCCAAAATCATGGCAGGTGAGGTTTTCTTCATGATGGAGGATGAGCTTCATTGCAATAGATAGGGATCGGATTCCGACAGACTGTGCTGTTGGTCATGTCATTAACATTTTTATGGTTTTTATTGGTAAAATACAGATCAGCATTTTATAGTTAGAACAGTTACTCAGCGACAGCTTGACATGCACTCATATTTAGTGCTATCAAAATGACACTTCTGCTTATGTAAACTTACACACTTATTACTTATGTCTCCCAAGATAATTGTTCGCTAAACAAGGCGAATGTAAACAGGAGGCTGTTTTTTCAGAAAGTTGCTCCTTCAGCTTCCTGTCCATCCCAAAGGTCAAATCCTTTTTTGTGAGACCAAAAACAGCTGCTGACGCAGTGGTGACAGTGAAGAATGACAATATTATGATCTATGGTATGGTTAAAAACTTGGAGTTAAAGGTTGTAACAGAGAAACATCCTTTCAGCATGTTTCTACAAACCTTAATAAGTAGCAAAAGAAAAATGCTTTTGAAATGGGCTCTCATTTAGAATGCTCCTTTCTTCATATTTTGGTCTCTAAACACTTTTTCCTGCAGAGGTCTTTACCTGATAGTGTTCATTTATTTTCCTTGCATTTTATAAAATACCTGAAGTACATGAATAAAGCTGTGCTACTACTGAATCTGAACTACTCAACAGTGTTCTCTCTAGCTCTAGTCCTACTATCACTGTGTGGTGGAAAGCATTATTAACGTTTTTGCAGCACAACGAGTTTTGTAAAAGCTCACATAAAGTGCTGATGATGGAGTAGGGGACTGAGCCCCAGCCATAGCCTCAGATAATCCTGTCCCCTCCTCATCCTTCACTGTGACTGCTCAGGGAGGTTCCCAGCTGTGAAAGGCTTTGGGATGGAGGCCAAGGTCCCTGGAAGAGCCATGGCCAAGGTGCAAGTCAATTAAATAAATTTTTTTGGTCTAGTGGCAGGACCAGTCTCAGTGGTACCACCGTGAGGATGGTGGCAGATGGAGAGATAAAACCACATATCAGGAGCTCTTCTGTGGTGAGTTCTTGTGGTCTAAAACATTAACTCTCTCCCAGAAAATTAACTCTGTCCCAGCCAAACCCATACATGAGGACTAGCCAGAAGATTTTGGAGCCAGCTGTGGAGCTGGTTCTTGCATTGCACAAGGTTCAATGCCCGTACTGGGTTCATCCTCTACACTCAAAGCCATTTTGGGTTTGTACAGGGAAGCTCTGCTGATTTCCCTTCCATGTATTCCTCTGCAGGCCTAGTGGAAGAAGTTGCGTTTATTCATAGCTGCCTATTTGCTTATCATGGAGCTGAGGGAAGTTTATTAGACATCAGGTTTATTTTTGGTTTTAGTTTCTGATGCTGGGTGTATCGCAGTTCAGGATGCTTCACTGGGCAGCTTTTGTTGTGATTTAAAATAGCTTCAATTGCTTGTCTCCAGCTTCCCTCCCATGGGTTTTTGTGTGGAATTTCAATGATGTTTCTCTGATCAGGCTGGTAATTTATTTTTTTAAATTAAAAAAGGCAAAAAGTTTCTTTTATGTGCTGAATTTTGTCTTAAAAGAAAATAAGATGGTATTTCAAGAAGAATCAATTTTCCTGGAGGAGGTTGGAAGCTGGTGTCACCTTATAGTAAACTACTGTGTTCCTACTTGCAGTTGGGCATGGAAAATGTTCAGTACTTTTGGTTATTTGGGTAAAGAGGGAGAGGCACTGCAACTGGCCCTTTAGAGATGTTAACGCTGGAGGACAAGAGAGAGTCCTGCTATGGGCCTGATTTTTTTTTTCAACAGATGAGAAATACCCTAGATTTACACGGAAAACTCTTAGAGAAAATGCAGATAAAAGAAAACAGGAACTTAGGGGAGAATTAACTGTAGCAGAAGAAAAATTAATTTGATGAAAGAAAGAAGTTAGAGGAGTGCTTGCCTGTTACAAGAAGAGAAACAGCAATTTCCCTTACTTTTCCAGACTATTCAGTTATTTGTGTGTTCCTTGTACAAAACAGCTGAATTTCATAATACTAAATTGATATTTAAGAGTTAAATGCTGACAGCAACCAAACCTTTTAAAGTAGAAACCCAGCTAGTGATACAGCTGCCTCAATGACACGTGCTGCTAAGGCTAGAGGAGCTCAAAAAGAAGAAAAGTCAGCTAATTCTCAGTAGAGGGTAGCAATGGCAGGTAAAAGCATTGTCAGTTACAACATATTTTATCATGATTACCACAGAACTCATTATTATGATTAAAGATGTACTAGCCATGACATGCCAGCTACATGCTGGTAGCAGAAAATACCTGCTGTTTGTAGGTTATTATCAACCTCCTTTGAAGAAAATCAGTCTTTCTTTACATTTGCAATGCAATGAAACCCCAGGCATTTCTTTGCATCTTTAATTTAAGCATGCTTTTCAAACACAGATACTCGGCTGCAGCAAGCAACAAAATATCCCGCTCACCATCACACAGGTTGATGGGTTTGTCATGTTTTGTGGCATCCCACTGAGCAAAAAAGGAGTTTTTGCAAATACCCATGCTAACATTTTTGGTTTGTTGTGTTATCTGTTGAAGTTCTAACATATATAGACTGATAAAACAGAAGAAAAATTGATAACAGTGCTTAACAGACTACTGCACAATATTTTGAACCATAATCTTGAATATCATTGCTAATGTTATATGGTACCATAAATAACATTGGGGAAATTGCTACCATGAAAAAAGTCACTAACTGTATCAAAGTCATGGGTTTTAAACTGCAATTCACCTATTATAAAGAGTGATGGAAAAAATTACATAAATACAGGTAAAATGCAAGTTCAGATATAACTAAGCCTATTCCAGAAAGAGTTGATGCTAAATGTTTGAAGCAGTTATTTTCATGGAGAAATGTATATTAAACATCAGCTTCAATAAACTCAAGTTACTCAGAAAGATACTGTGCAAATATTAAACTGAGTGCTTTGTCAGTGAACTGGCGGAAATGTCATTCCTCCTATCTTTATTATTTTCTAAATAATTCAGCACATGTGCACTGTTAGCACTGTAATGTGAACACTCCCATGCTGAGGATTTTATTTTGCCTGAGAAGAAAATGAGCATTGTGATTCAAAAGGTTGCTGATATCTTGCCTTTTATGACCAGCTATTGTCTCCCTTTTCCGATGAGCACATCTCAGTAACTAGGTGATACTGGGCCTAAATATTATAGGTAGAAAGAGCTATTCTGTTTGCAGTTGTATATTTGTAATCTTACTGGATTTACTAACTACGGAAACTCCAAGACTGGCTAGTCATGTTTTAAGAGGTGAGTTTATGCCCATTGCTTAGCCTAACGTTAAATCACAATTTCTATTTCTTTTTCCAGTGTGGCTTAATTTTATTTATTTTTTTAAGGATTTTATCCTTTTTGTATCCCGAATTTTTTCCTTACCAACTAATGTAAATACAGCTTTCTGCCTCAATTTTTTTCCCCTATGCCTCTTGCTGTTGCAAGTTACCTTGGATGGCAGGTTATTGGTTACTGCCTACGGGAGCCTTTTCCATGAGCTAATTTAGCTGTCAGTCTGAAATTGGTAAAAAGGATAAAAGATGGATCATAGGCCTGCGGCAATATCTAGAATATCCCTATCTGGAAGTACACTTATTAAAACAGATTTGAAAAATATTTTTCCCAATCTTGCTCTGCCATCATTTCATCCAGCTAAGATAAACATTTTTACAGTGACACTACTGATTCTTTGGCAGCTCTCTTTTTTTTCTGAAAGGGAGAAAACAGTGTTTAGATACAAGATCAATAGAAAAACAAATAGACTATTATATCCCCTGGAGAAACCCCTAGAGAGAAGACAGATGCACAGAAATTTAATATTCTTGTAGGCAAAAATCACGAACATGGGGGTTCTGTTCGGCTGAAATGAACTGTGGTAAATGTGTATGAAATAAACATTTTAAAATGAGTAATAAAAAGAAAGAAAGCTTTTAGGCAAGGCTTTTTGATTTGCTCTCTTGATGAGGTGCTGTGTTTGAATTTGTGACCCCTTCAAAAAGTAATTTTGCAACTACAAATAGTGTTTATCTTAAAGTTATATGGTTCAGGCATAACTTCATATAGTGGGTGAAAGGAGTGTTTCTTTCCATCTGCTCTTTTTAGATCTACTCGTCCATTCACAAAGTTTATACAGAGAACTGTGTGTTTAATACTGCCTCCATTTTTTATGAAGATAATTATATTCTTCTGCATGACCTCGAGCCTGTTGTTGTTTGAATCAGGTATGTGCTTTTGTTTCTTTTCCCCAATAATTTGTAAATTAAAATAATCAAAATATAACTGTCATTTTCAATGACACGTTAAGTGTGTCTGTCCACTTTCTGTCCATAAAAGTAAAATCTTGTTGCTGGATTTACTCAATGAAAGGGACATAGGGCTTGAGCTATCTGTATCTGCTGTCTCAGGCTTCTTCCTGGAGCTCCTGCCCTAAACATCTAACCAGGAGTCTGATAGACCTCGTGTTTTGTTTTAAAACGGAACTAATTAGTAAATACCACTGAGCTATGAAAGTAATGCTAGCTTCTATTTTTAATATTTAACATGTATCACAAGTGGTTACAAGCTTCCATCAGCTTGGACCTCGTTTGGGTTGGACTGGGTATTCTACAAGCAAAATTCTGTGTTGTCATTGTCCTTAAGGGAAGATATTGTCCAATGGACAAAGTGTAATAGGTGCGTGTATCAAGTGATATGGGGAAGGAGGGAGCGGTTTTGGGGAAAGGGAGAAACAAAGCAGTAGTACATGGAGTATTTAAACTAAATTTAAGTATGTTGAATCATATCTGTTATTGATGTCTTCTTCAATATTAACAACATTATTTTACATCTACCAATAACTTAATATAATTTAGACGTAAAATTGATTTAAAGGGAGGTGGATATACAGAGTATATAATTGTGGAAGTTGGCACATTAGCATTTTTCGGTCATATTTTTCACTTTGCATCTCATGATCTCTTGAAAGTTTGAAACTGAAATCTACTTACTCATGGGTATTTTTTACCTAAGTGGAGGAAGTATGCATGCACCTCTTAAATTGTCATTGTAGAGGTCTTTTGTGAGTGGCAGTGACTCTTTATTGTTGAATTTCTTAATGGAAAAATATTTTTGAAGAACAAGATCCTGATTTTGCACACACTTAGATATGTGAGTAGCTTTATTGGTATGTACTCTGTGTGGATTTTGAGGGGCAACAAAACAAGATGGATCTCATTGGGCAGTGTTTGTTGGAATATGTTCCTGAAGAGGGTAGGTGTGAATCTGGATACCGCACACTATGTTATGGGATAAAAACTGCTCTGCACACCCACAAGGGAGCGTAGAGAGGCATTAGAAAGAGCGGGAGCCCAAATAATTCCCTGCCCCAGCTGATCCCAGGCCCATCCTAGGAGCCCTCAGCCCACCAGAGTCCCATCTGCACAAGCCCAGAGGAGCTCAGGGACACAAGGGCAATAATTTAACCCAAATTATGGACTTGGAGGAAGGGACATCCTGTCCGGGCACCTCCCTGGGCTGTCCCAGGAGATTCTCAGCCCCGTGGTCCAGGCATGATGCGCATCAAGATAAGTCAATGTGAGGGCACCTTTGGAAATGAGCAGGGCTTCTGCTTAGGGGTATGGGACGCTTTAAGAGGTTTAGGGGAATAGTATTTTGCGATTGTGTGGGGCTTATTATAAGATGTTTAGGGTAGGCTTTATGAAAGTGACATGGAAAAAACTGGTATTGTAAGTGAAACTTCAGAGTCAGCTGTATCAGTGTCATACAGTTAAAACTGCTAACACGGTGAAGTTTTCTCATGTTGTGAAGTGGAAGTTTATTCCAGCCAAATTTCACAGGGAGGACACTAGCTGTAGAGTCCCCTCTCAGTGTGGAGTAGTGCAGTGATGCCCATGCATCTCCTTCACATCTGAGGGCTAGAGGTTAGTAATTTCATCATTTTGAAAGATGTAAGAAGATGTAAGACCCACATCATTCCCAAAGGGCTGCACAAAGTGGAAAATGGGAACAGTGGTGCACTGGATGTGCTGCATCGTGTATGCGCCATATGGGAGATGAAATTGCACTGCACTTATTTGGTGTGAGAGAGTGTTATTTGTTGTAAATACTAAAATTATTTGGGAATGAATGCTTTTCTTAAACCTGTGTAACTGTTTAAGAAAAGACAGGATTTAATTTTAATGTCAGAAACTGAGAAAGAATAATACCCCTTTCCTCTATGTTTTTATGTATTTTGGTAAATGTCATTATTACTGTGGGAATACATAGGAGTTGAGGTCCACTAATGTATGTATCAAGAATTTGTGGATACCAGATTCTGTTATTCTTGTTTGAAGATATTCCTGTCAAGAAAATCACATACGTTCCCAGAACAATCATGTTTATAACACTAGGAGAGTACTTGTAAAAAACCCTCATTTATGAACATTTTTATTTCATCTTCTCCAGATTCAGAAATCTGGAAGAAAAACTAATGATAAAAGGTGAAGTGTTTTTTTCCATGTTCACAAACATGGAAAGGTTTATGTGCAATGAACCCACCTAAGAGAAATAAAAGAAAAGTATGTACCAATTGGTCCCATTTTTGTAGAAACTGATGATCTGCAATCTTACTTGGTTGTTGAAGGATGCAGACTTTCTTTGTTAGGTGTTTTAAATTAGGTGGTACAGACCCAGCAGCAAAGCTGGAGTTAAAGCTCAAGACATCATTGTCAGTTCTATACTCTATTTGCCAGTCATTTATCCCTATAGAGAAAAAAAAAAAAAGGGAAGAAAAAAGCTGTTTCGTTAATAACCAATATTGTTGATATGTATGTTACAAACCTGCAAGACACTAAGCACACTTAACTGCTCTCAATTTTTACTGGGAGTTGCTCAGCAGCCCTTGAGGTGGTGGTCTATGTCTCCCACCACAGCTTTACTTAGGCAGGGTATTTACATACTGTGCTGTACTTATAGTTCTGTGCAACATGCCTTTGGGTCTCTTCTGAGAGAGGTACCAGCATTACAGAGTCTACATGGAAGTGCTGCAAAGACAGGAATGTTTTAAACAGGAATAATTTGAAGACAGAGGAAAGTAATGACAGAAAGGTTAGAAAACCTTCCTACAGGTAATAAAGCTCTGGAGAAGACTGCAGTGGGAGATTATGAACTTCCGATCGCTAGAAGTATTTAAGAACATGTCTATCAGGAACTATGCTGGTATAGTTTATCCTGTCCTGGGATGAGATGGCCTCTCAGAATCCAGTTTTGCCCTACTGCACCATGTTGTGTGTTAAGCCCCTTCTTATGTTGTGTTTTGTTAGGAACCTACAACAGCTGCCTCGCGTTAGTCATCAGGCCTGGCCATCTTGCAAGATAACACATAGAGTAAGGATCCCACCACTGGGCTTGACTGGATTTTTTTCAGGAATTCTTCCTTGGAAAGCTCTTTTCCTATGAAGGAGGAGTGGTTTGGCAGACAGGCTCTGGCACCGCTTGTTGTCTTTCAGTCGTGGGGCTTGGGGTCCTGGGAGTCTTTGTTTCTGCACAGCCTCTTCAACCCGTAATGGATGATGCCTTTGCACCACTCTGAACGAATTGGGCCTCTTTGAAGAGAACCTTGCAGAGAAACAGGAGGTTGTGTATTCATTAACGTAGGTCTGGACATAGAATCATTAAGGTTGGAAAAGACCTCAAGGATCATCAAGTCCAACCATCAACCCAACACCACCTAACCCACTAAACCATGTCTCTAAGCACCACATCTGCACGTTTCTTGAACACCTCCAGGGATGGTGACTCCACCGCTTCCCTGGGCAGCCTGTTCCAATGCCTGATCACTCTTGCAGTAAAGAATTTTTTTCTAATATCCAGCCTAAACCTTCCCTGGTGCAACTTGAGGCAGTTTCCTCGTGTCCTATCACTTGCTACTTTAGAGAAGAGGCCAGCACCCACTTCACTACACCCTCCTTTCAGGTAGTTGTAGAGAGTGATAAAGTCTCCCCTCAGCCTCCTCTTCTCCAGACTAAACAACCCCAGCTCCCTCAGACGCTTCTCGTAAGACCTGTGCTCCAGACCCTTCACCAGCTTCGTTGCTCTTCTCTGGACCTGCTCCAGCACCTCAATGTCCTTCTTGTGGTGAGGATTTCACATGAGACCATACTTAGTCAGAGGTGCAGTATTTGGCACAGAAACTCCATCTTCCTCTGAATTCAGGGTGCTGATGCCTGTTGCAAGCTGGAGGACTGTTGAAAATACAGTGTAGGATGAGATTTGTCTCATGGTAAGGTAGGGTTGTCCTGAAGACTCTTGCCTTTGGCTTTGCAGCTTTATTCAGAATTGTCAAAAGTTAATTTTTCACAAACTTCTTAGGAATCTGAAGTTTTGCTGAAAATTACAGAGTGCTTTCCTCAAGCACCTGTTTCTTCAGAGAGAGCCGGAGTCTATGTGAAATATGTTCTCCTGTGAGGACTAGGTGCAGTAGCAAATACTGACTGAATTTTTTGTGTGGAGTTTACTTGCATTTTGACTGATACTTTCCAAAAAATTGCTGTGTATCAAAAAAGTGGAACTGTCTGAAAAAAGGGGGACCCAAACCCTTGCAGATAATTCACATTGTACAGAAGGGAGGAGACGCGTGACAAGAGACGCTAACAGGTTTTTGTCTCTGTGTCCCCTGGTGGTTTTTTCTACTATCTCATTTGAAAGCAGATTGTGTGTGAAGGGTATTTAAAAATATCCAAACCGATCAAAATCATCTATGGCACAGAGGCAGAAATAGCCAGCAAAACAAACAGACCGGAGATGAAATATGGATGAGATAGACATACCAGTGTTCCATGAAAGGGAGAGCTTAAAACCGAAAGCCAAGAAATACAAATATAGGGAGTTAAAGTATAGATACTTTATGATTCGCGTTACTGTCTTCAATTAAGTATGATATAGAATTGCGCTATTTTTCCCTTTCAAAAGAGAAATCCATCTCCTTGCTTATTTTTCCACTTGCTGCTTTCTGTTTAAGTTAATTCAGCAGTAATTGGATACACTGTGTCTAATTCTTAATAAATCAACGGAACCTTGTAGTGATATTGACAGTGGCTTTGCTAGCCCCATTGTTTCTATCAAGAGTTTTATCCTGCTTCAAAACAATTTGCTGTGAACGCCCTTGTTTGTTTGCCACACTAGGCTTTGTTCTGGCTGAAAACTTTGATTTATAACTGTATATAATTGATGGCTGTGGGGTAGGTGGACTATAGCTATTGCTCCTCCTCTTTTAATCTAGCTTTGCGTAGAAATCCATGTAGTGGAGCATTCTCAAGGGAACCAGGCTGGGAAATTTTCTGTATACCCAATGGGAGGCCATTAATCATAGTGGAGAGTCTCTTACTGGCTGCAAGCATGTTTGTGAAAGTCAGGAAAACAAAAGTGGACCACCTCAAAATGACTGATCAAAAGAACAGATGTTAAAGCCAATGTATTCATTGTGATACATCAAAAATAAAAAAGAAGAGTTTATGCATTGCTAATTACATTGAAGCATATTTATTTTGATAGATTTGGCATCTTTAAAGACATTTTATACACTAATAAACGAGTATAATTGTAGATGTTAGAGACTGGAATCTTAGGAGAATAAAATATTTGATGATTGCTGTTGATTTGAAAGAGAATCTTTGAAAGCAACGGATAAGAAATGCCCAAAGTGTTTGCTGAATATGAGTCAGAGCTGAGCCAGTTAAAAAAATGTGCTAAAAAGTCTAAAATGTTTAGTGAGATTTTGATGAATATTTGTCACAAAAATGTCTCATTCAAAACTAAAACTAAAATTATTCTTTTTTTTAGGAACGTTAGCAAGTAGGTTTTTTTCCTGCAGTCTGTGGCACCTAGCCTTCTGGCTGCAACCCAGCGCAGGCAAGGAAGCGCGTGTTTACCTGAGAGCGCCCGCAGCTCTCGGAGGTGGCACTCATGCTTACTGTGAGACCCAAAAACACATTTCCAGGACTTGGGGCCTCAATGTTTCTGTAGGTCCTGCTGTCTTCTTGTATCCTTCACAAAAGTCTGCTGCTCAGATGCAAACCTAATGGGTTCCAGTTGTGACTGGGCAGAAGTTATTTTTACAACAAAGCGTTTGTGCTAGGATTTGAGTATAACTAAGCTGGATATGAGATGGACTTGCAGGAGGTATTTCTGTGATTAAAAATTTCTGCCCAGCAGGGAGAAACAGAGGAAGTAAGGAGGTTCAAATGCAGGTTTTTTAAGCACTGGCAGTCTGGATCTTTTCCCACATAGCCATAAAGTATAGGAAGAGAGATATCGTAATAAGACATAACAACATTGGCTTTATTTACTAGACAGTCTTTTTTTTTTTTTTTTTTTACTTTAGAGACTAAATGCTACAGTTTGTTCTCTCATTAACCTGTGCTACAGCAGCATGCTTAAATCAGTTATTTTACCTCGGAAGGACTCTTTAAATGCATCTGCCTACCCAATGACTTCAGCCTATGTACTTTAAAAAGGTTACTAAAATTCATAACTATTTTTCGTGAATGATGCTTAAATATGAAAATGGAAATATTGCTTTCATTAAATTATAATCTGCTGTTTTGATAATCTGATAAATTAAGGTGGAAATATTTTCTCCAGAACTTGGTAAAATAAAAAATAGAACTCATTCTGACAACGTAGTTACAAAGTTAAAAATGTCATTGCAAGTAGTAACTTAAATCTTAATTAAAAATGCAGAAGAATCAATGTTCATTCTGAAACATTAAGTGTAGTTTTTATTAATTTATTCTCAATTTATGGTAAGAGAGAGTAAGAGACTAACTTACATTTGGCATTTTTTTTTAAGATCAAGGAAGAAAATAAACTTTCTTGTGATCAAAAGAAAAAAATCCACCTTCATTTGTCTTTTTCACAATTTATGGAAATGGATACATTTCAGTTGTATATTCTGCAATTGCCAGTATTTCTATGTATTTATTCAATACTGTTATACATATTAGCATGACTTCATTTTTTTTCACATACTAAAATAAAACCAAAATACAGTCAATGTCCCAAAGACATACATTCATGCTTGACATAAAGCACGTGATAAGGTATGATTATTTCAAGTTAAGCATATGCTTAAGTTGCTCTCAGTGGAGATGGCTTCTCTGAGCTGCAACTTACACCCTTATGTACTTTGTGAAATTACAGCCTTGTCAAACCGAGTGCTGTATCCTATTTTAATGGTGTTCCATGCATGGACGCAGCAGTGCCTCTGATCTTAAATCCCTTTTAATTACTGCCCCCTTGCTTACTTTCTTGTTTCCTGGCATGGTGGAAGTCCAAGCAAAATGAAGTCCAGGCTTAAGTGTTCATCTCAACTATTCATCTTAGCTTTCCTTATTGTTATGTTTATGCAGAGTTTTATTAGACTCATGGGATCAAAATGTATTCCCTTAGTTTTACAAAAAAATGAATAGCCTTTGTACGTCCTTTGCATTTAAAATAAACACAGTGAGTTTTTAAAGTGTTTTTTTCAATGACTAAAATATGGTCTTATATTTGAAGCATAAATCATAATTTCATTATCAACAGAGAAAGGTCCAAAGCCATATATATGTATAGTTGAATGATATAAGTGGCGTTTGTGTGTAAAATGTATTCCCTTGCCCAAGCAAACACTTCATAACAATGTGTGCATAAAGGTGTATTTTAAAAATGAAGGCTTAAAACATGTTACTTATAAATTATATGGAATGCAGTTTTGAAAAATATGAAGCTTACTGGATATGATCCAAGCCAGCTGAACTATGTTAAAAGGCATAATAAACAGTCATAGCTTTGCATGCCGTTATTTAATTGGCAAATAGGTTTTTCTATCACTGTCACTGGCAATAGCAGCTATTTGATACCAGGGCTTGGATTAAATGTTTCATCAGTAGTGCCTATTTAAGGATCTTTATGGAACAACAAGTTAGTCCCCTGGGCAAGCCCATGTCAACTGCAATAAAGAGATCCACACAAGTGAACGAGATGTATTTTTGCAGGATTTACAGGGAGACTAGGATTCGCTTTTCTATCTGCATGCTTTCGAAGGCTGCTTCACATTTTGTTTAACAACAGTGTCTGCTGGTGGCAGATTTTGAATACTGAGCATTGCATATCCAAAGGATTTTTATAATTTTCTTGTGCAAATGGATTTATGAGCTGTTGTCATCTTTCTGGAAATAGGTGAGTCTCTGATAAAAGCAGATATTGCAGGATTTAGGTAGGTTTAATTTTCCTGTAAATATTCTGCATCTAGACTAAACCTACTGATGCTCCAGGTAGCTACCTTGTTTTTTTCTCTTTCATTCAGAAAAAAAATACAAAAGCCTCTGAACACCTCCCTCCCCCTTTTAATACAGGGAAAATATAATGTCTGTGAGTTTCAAGATTGCTTGACTTCATTTAGTCCACTGTCCTGATCCCAGGGTGCTCATAAGATCTGTGCATGTAGTTAATCCTTGCTGCAGTGTTTTATAATTGGTGCATATAATATATACATTTGTCATTTTATAGCACGTTGGTTGAATTTAGAAGCATTTTTGAAGTTAATTTTGAATATGTATCTATGTTTGTCATGGAACCCGAGTCTGTTCTTCTTGGCAGCCAGATTAATTTTTTCCCTGGTTGATTTTAATTTCAAGCTTTTTGTTTAATATTTATCTTCCAGAAATTCTTTAAGAACAAGCAAAAATATATAACATAGCTGAAACCGATAGCATCTAGTATTAGTTTTCATGCCTGTTTAAGTGTGCTGGGCATAAATTTAAGTTTCAGCTGTTCATTGGCATCTTTTTGATCTGAACTGATGATACTGCATCTAACCTCCTTAGCTAGGTTACCGCTTTCTAAGGTTGAAAAGTAGAGAGTGAATGCCTCTGAGGTTGAATTAAATGAGCTGTTTGCAACAGATGCAAACTCTGGTGGATAAGCGTCTTTCAGGCTCACTTGAAACAGTCCAGGACTTTTGTTCCCTGACTGTTTTTCCAGTGCGAAGCAGAACTTGAAGAAGACCATTAAACATTTGGTCCCTGGGATTCTGGTGGAAGTAAGAGTAGTCCAAATACACATACTTGGCAATTCATGTTCTCAAGAAGTAAAATATATGGATATAGATATTGTATGTATTTTTATATGTATTTGCATTTATAAATTCATATAATGTGTATATTTCAATATATATCAGTGTTTTTTAACTTAAACCTCCTCTCCTAACAATCCTTTTCATTGTGCTTTTTTATCATGAATCAGGAAAACAAAAACACACAGCTAAGTAACTTCTAAAGGTAGAGATACAAAGTCAGATTCCTACTGTACAAGGGCCCTTTTACACCAGCTAGTAGTGTAGAAATGCTTCTAAGTAGTAGCGTAGTATTTTACGTCCACCAGAGGATCTTTAGAGTCGTGTCAGTGTAAAAAGGCGTAAGTATAACCTGCAATTAAGAGTTGCAACCGTGCAGATTTCTCTATGGAAGATGAGAAAGGGAAGCAAGGGAGCAGGTGCATTCCTCAGCCAGCCTTTCTTTTCTCTTGCTCTCCTTGCTCCCTGTTATTTCCTCCAGCCTCCTGAAGAACTGTCAGCCAGCGTTAACTCAGATCATGTTTGTTGGTTATACAGTCATGCATTTAGATGCATTTAGAAAGCTGTTCCAGCTTTCACAACTTGCCTCATATGTGGTTCTTTTCTGAGTTGGTGTAAATAACGGGCGTTTTCATGATACAAACAGAGTCTGAGAGATAGGTCTTTCTGTCTCACTTAGGTCTGTCCTGTTTGTGGTTGCTTTGAAGAGAGTGTTAGGTTTTACTTAGGGACTACAAAAGGGAAATCCTTTCATGCCTGCACTATTATCAGTATTTAAAAAAAAAAAAAGGAGCCAACGATTTCTGGTTTGAGCTCAAAGTAAAGTCTCCTACATTTTACAGTAGCATCAAAATGGAAAGGTCTCTTAACTCTGCTTTATTTATACTGTTATTAAGGAATTGCATCCTTTATAACTCTGAAAAAAACTATTGCTGTGTCATTGAAACCAAGACCTGAAGACTGTCCTCCTAAAAGACTTGGAAGGAATCATCTAACTGATCAGCTATTGACTGGACAGCAGGTGGAGATTGCTTAGTTTATTGATAAATCATGAAACAACTGGATGGAAAAAAGATGCTTGTGGTTAATCTGTGTCTCTGTGTACTTACAACCTCAAATTGTGTTCTACCCTTATGGTTTTGTGTGCTTGTTTCAAGGTGGCAAAGCTTTTTGTGGCAACAGCCATGTTTTTAGAACCAAGCCATTTCAGGCTTTGACCATGACTGAAGACTTTACATGTTGTCACAGAAATAATACCACATCATTATCATAGTGACTAGATAAGTCTGTCCTGTTCCGTTGTTCCTTACCAAGAGTGCATGCACATTTGTAGCTTTCTGTGCTCTCCCCTGTGGGTTGCTTGTGCCTTTCTCCATGACTCAAGGAGGCATGAGATGTGCATCAATTTGCATGATAGTTCAGCCTTGTAACCCAGAGTGCTATGACTGCTAATGTGTTTGTTGGGTAGGTTTTTCTGCTTGTACAGATTAATGACCCGATTCGGAAGCCATTCTACATGCTGGACTCCTGCTGATTTCTGTTTGTGCAGAACTGCTAGGGAAGCTAACTTTGAGCATATATCCTGGCACAATTTATTCAAGGTCCAGTCCTGGTGCCCAGCTGGAATTCAAATAATAATAAACTGGCCTTCACACAAAATCCTTTCTTTGCTCATCTTTAAGGCAGAAATTTTTCCTGACTGCCAGAGGAGGTGCACCCTGATCACTTTGGGCCTGGGTGGAGGTTTCTGTGGACCTCTGGTACTGCTCCAGGCACTCCTCCATGCTACCACAGAAGGTGTAGTTTGGAAACAAGAAATAAGTATTTGCTTCTCTCTAAGTTGTCGTGTCATCAAATACAGAGTACCTGTGGCATTTTGAGGAAAAATTTAGCATTTCCTCCATAAATGTGTTGCATCTTTAATTTGCACCTTTAGAATGCTCTGGGTTTTCTTGATACATAGCAGCTGAAGGGTCTGTTCCCCCTGTTGAGGTCTGTTTTCTGTGCAGCTGGTGGTTGGCAAAGTGCTTTGTAATGGACCCTTAGCTGTCAGGGGGCCAGTCGTGTGATGGGTCAATCCAGCTTGAGGAAACGGTGGTCTCGGCTGTAGGTGAACCAAGAGCAGCTGTGCATGTTATCTCTTTGTAGGTATCTATCGGACTTCACCTAATGCCGTCCTCAACTGTATATATGTACATGGGTCTCTGAATTGCATACCGCTTAGTGACTTAACCTGTAATTTTTACTGTTAGAAATCCTGGATTTCCATTTCCTAGAAAGAGAGATAATCCCCAAAATCCATAGAAAACTAGTTTTGTAAGAATGTAAAGATCATATTTCTAACTGCAGTATACTTGAATGTAAATCTTTCCTGGCTTCTCACCAATACGCTTTTGAGGAGAAGGTGGCTGTTTGAAGTGCCTCAGACATTTGTAATGCCAGAAGTAGCCACGGTGAGGATGGATTAGTAGGCAGAGTGCAGGTGTGTGTTAAATGCAATTTATCACATGGATACCACCCCTAGGTATGTGGGTGGGTGGATGGGTTGAGAGATGCCTACCTAAAGTTTTGACTTACTCAGTCAACACTTAATTCATAGGATTTTCACAGTTTTTACTGCTTCTAACAACATTACTGCAGTGGCAGTTTCACACGAATTAGCTACTCTTGAACAGTTTTCCCATTGTGTGAGGTGTAAGCACATTTCTCGGCAGAGTCACTCAAGCATGGATGCCTTTTCTTTCCATCTAGTTGTTGCAAGCATACCTGTTGTGACCACTGAGAGGTTATCACTGCCTGCTAGGTAGTGTTGTGGCTTCTCACAGGGGATTTTATCTTCTGGTTTCATGCACACATTTATAGAGAAGACTCATGTTGTGAAAGTCTTTGTGTGTTTCCACCATCTCATTTTCCAGCAGCACTGGACAATTAGATGCAGATTTTGTATGTATGTTAGTGTGACACTGTTGAGACATCAGTGGATTTATTTGTGATGAAATCCTTAAGACTGAGTTATCTAACTTTGTCACTTGCCTTTGGCTTTGTACTGTCTCCCAAGAATATCTATTTGCATTTTCATTGAAGACTTCAGAGGCATTATCTTTTCAGATGTGAGAAGTAACAGCAATAAACTGCATTAGCAAATCCCCCTACAAGCTGCTTCTGTTTCCTCAAACTTCATGCTTAACAGTTGCTGGTAAATATTCGCTCTTTTAATCAGAATAACTTGTAAAGAACAGTGATTTTAAAGACTTCTTTGTGCTAAAACTGCACAGATCTGCTCAGCTAGCTATGTTATAGATGCTAATTGCAGTATGAGAATAAACAAGGGAGGTATTAATCTGAACATACTGCAAAAGTCGAGAGAAAAGTGACTGTGATTTAAAAATGACGCTGTGTCTTTTTTGATCATAGATGGGTGAGACTGGATTCATTTAATGCCAATAGCAAAGTGTCATTGTCTTCAACAGGTCTGAGATTTTACTGTAATGGGTGTGGTTAGAGAGATTTGACATTTTCACTTTGATACCTAAAACCACAAAAAACCCCCATGTGGTTTCATTTTCCGTTACCATGTAGACTGTACCTCTGTTTTTTTCCAAAGTTCATTTCATCCCTCACAGCTGAGCTGAAAAATGAAATTCCAAATCTGATATGCTCACATTCCGTGTGGAACAGAAAGCCTGGATTTGGAGTCAGTCCTACCTCTGAATAAATAGAGCCTGCTTTTCAAACAAACCTATGATGATTAATAAAGCAGTCGTCTGTTGTGCCAAAATAAATTTTGCATGAGGGCTATGAAGAAAACACTTGAAACTTGGTAATCTACATTGCATTTTAATTTTGGTTAATGTGAACTTAAAATTTAGGGAGTCAGGGCTATACTGAAATAGTAAAGAAGCTTCATCTGCTGCTGTCTTTGGGAACTGCTGCATTTGCGCAACTTTTGTCTGTTGTTTATGATACATAGTTAAAGTGCCTTTCTCCTGATATCAGCGCTCTTCTTAAGCCAGATACAAAGCCCGTGAAAGCAAGTGGGTGCAAGTCAGGGCTTGAGCCTTGTGGGGACACTAACTTGTGATGGTCTCCGTTGGGAATTTACACTTCTGCTGAAACTTTGAGCACAGTGTTATTGTTAGCTTCGTGCAGTCTGGATTTCATTTCTTTGGACTGATGTTTGCATCCACAGTGCGCAATGTGAGTTCAGATGAGTAAGAAAATGTGATAACATTGTGGTAGTAGGAAGAAAATTGTCTACTTTGAGGCAGACATAAACAGTTAAAAATGAATACATTTGCAGTTTGTGATTTTTCACGGTTGGCCTGAATGTAAGAACACTAATGCAATGTACACCAGTAGTTTCTTTTAACACTGGCAGCACCATCCTCGGTGGAAGTGAAGAATCATTTTGCGACTCTTCATATATCAGTTTGTCAAGCTTGACCATGTTTTGTATTTATTCAGGAATTATTACAGCATCGCAAAAGGTGAAATTTTTGCTATGATGTGTAATCAGTTCATCTGTTGGCTGGTGGATCAAGCTATGCAGAGAAAGCAGTTAAGACATCACTCTCCTCTTAGCTGTTTGCATTAGTTTTACATCCAGCTGCTTTGCTTCAGCTAGTGCCCAGTTCTGCTGTGCTCGATTCAGTAAATCATGGCTAATAAACAGCAATTTGTTAATGTGACAACATACAAAAACATAACAGTATAAATTGGGCTATGGTTTTTACATGCTAATGAGCTCTCGGCTCCATTCCTTATCGTATAGTTCTCCCCCATTGCCTTTCTGTGATGGAAATGCTCTGTTCACAGCTTCTACCATGTGCAGTGTCCCCATAGAGACTGTGTGTAGCGTGCACCGCCTTTTTTTTTTTAAGCTAATAAGATCCTAGGTGCTTATGGAAGCTTCTCTGAGACATATTGTAAAAGATACCACTGAAATGAATACTTTGCTAGACTGCCTAGCGTAAAAAAAATGGTAATAGATTATTTCTACTTTGTGGAAGAAGGGGGAGAGATGAGGAGCCTGCTTATGATATTGTGAGCTTTAACAGCGTAAATTCAAAGAATTTTTTTTTTCCTGGTGAGGATGCCACCTGTCCTATTTACTTGCTTTTTCTTCCTGGCTAGAATTGCTTTCTTTTGTTAAAAAAGGCTGCTGTATCTGCGTTATTGACTGGTGGGGTATCCAAGTGCTAAGTTTGCAGTTTCTGTGAAAGCTGTTTGGTTCTGATTATATCCAGTTCAATCTGTTCTGTAACTTGGTCTCCCTTCCTATTTACTGTTGTATGCCTTTATTTATAAATACCTTTTTTTTGTACTCTTGTTGTATGCCTAGCTCATAAAATCACAGCCAGAAGTACAAGCTTTATGACTATAAAACAGGTCATGCCTACCTTGTAGACTGTCATCTGCTGTGATGTTGTGTTCTATGTATTATCAATTTTACTGTAAGAGGAAAATTAGAGCANGTGAGAACATTGTTGAGTAGTAAAAACAAAATGAGATAATTAACTATAGCCAGTAAATACTGTATTATCAGTTCTATAGGGTACTTTATGGGGAATTTTGCCTTTTTCCTTTTTTTTT